>CAUYRH010006305.1:0-42494 GCA_963574655.1 Perodicticus potto
TCTTAAACTGATAGAGGCCATCTACAGCAAACCCACAGCCAATATTGTATTGAATGGAGTTAAATTGAAACCATTTCCACATAGATCAGGAACCAGGCAAGGTTGCCCATTGTCTCCATTACTCTTCAATTACCCAAAGCAATATAAAATTTTAATGCAATTCCTATTAAAGCCCCATTGTAATATTTTAAAGACCTTGAAAAATAATACTTCGTTTTACATGGAATCAGAAAAAAACCTCGAAGAGTCAAGACATTACTTAGAAATAAAAACAAAGCAGGAAGAATCACGCTACCAGACCTGAGACTGTATTATAAATCGATAGTGATCAAAACAGCATGGCACTGGCATAGAAACAGAGAGGTAAATGTTTGAAACAGAATAGAGAACCAAGAGATGACCCAACTACTTACCACTATTTGATCTTCGACAAGCCAATTAAAAACATTCAGTGGGGAAAAGACTCCCTATTTAACAAATGGTGCTGGGAGACCTGGCTGGCGACCTGTAGAAGACTGAAATTGAACCCACACCTTTCACCACTAATGAACATAGACTCACACTGGATTAAAGATTTAAACTTAAGACATGAAACTATAAAAAATACTAGAAGAAAGTGCAGGGAAAACTCTTGAAAGAATTGGCCTGGGAGAATACTTTATGAGGAGGATCCCCCAGGCAATTGAAGCTGTATCAAAAATATACTAGTGGGACCTGATGAAACTAAAAAGCTTCTGCATGGCCAAGACACAGTAAGTATAGCAAGCAGACAGCCCTCAGAATGGAAGAGAATATTTGCAGGTTATGCCTCCGACAAAGGTTTAATCACCAGAATCCACAGAAAACTCAAACATATTAGCAAGAAAAGAACAAGTGATCCCATCTCAGGATGGGCAAAGGATCTGAAGAGAAACTTCTCTAAAGAAGACAAGCACACGGCCTTCAGACAAATGAAAAAATGCTCACCATCCTTAATCATCATAGAAATGCAAATCAAAACTACCTTGAGATAGCATCTAACTCCAGTAAGATTAGCCCACATAACAAAATCTCAAAACCAGAGATGTTGGCATGGCTGTGGAGAAAAGGGAACACTTCTACATTGCTGGTGGGAATGCAAACTAACACGTTCCTTTTGGAAAGACGTGTGAAGAATACTCAGAGATCTAAAAATAGACCTGCCATTTGATCCTATAATTCCTTTACTTGGTATATACCCAGAAGACCAAAAATCACATTACAACAAAGATATCTGTACCAGATTGTTTATTGCAGCCGAATTCATAATTGCTAGGTCATGGAAGAAGCCCAGGTTCCCATCAATCCACAAATGGATTAATACATTGTGGTACATGTATACCATGGAATATTATGCAGCCTTAAAGAAAGATGGTGACTTTACCTCTTTCATATTTACATGGATGGAGCTGGAACACTTTCTTCTTAGCAAAGTATCTCAAGAATGGAAGAAAAAGTATCCAATGTATACAGCCCTACTATAAAGCTAATTTATAGCTTTCATATGAAGGCTACAACCCAATTATAGCACAAGAAGATGGGGAAAGGGGTCAGGGAGGGACGGGGAGGGGGAGGGTGGGTAGAGAGAGGGTAAAGGGTGGGATCACACTTATGGTGCATCTTAGAAGGGACAGGTGAAACCTACTAAATGCAGAACACAAATGTTTTCACTCAATAAATGAGAAAATCCCATGAGGTTATGTCAAAATTATTTCAGATTGTATATGAAGCCCGCACACTGTACCCCATGATTGCACTAATGTACACAGCTATGATTTAATAAAAAATTAAAATTAAAAAAAATAACAAAAACAATAGATAAGATTATTCCTGATGACAGTGGTAATGTCATATTGCTGTGACTTCCACGATATCTGGAAGGTGGTTAAAGTAAATATTTAATTAGAAATAAACTTGTCTTATCTCCTAAGTTCTTGTGTTCATGTGTCAAAAGATAACATGTATGAAGGAACAAAAAGTTCTCTCTGCTTATAGGATTTAAAAAAATGTCATGCTTACCTCAAAGAGGAAGTGCTGGGCTTGGAAAAGATCTTTGCAACACACGACTTGATGGTGGCACTGGCAGAGACAGAAATCTTTATTTCATCATTTCTGAAAAATAGAAGTGGTAATAAAAGCAAGCGAAATGTTCAGTCTTGGACAATTGCATCTTGTGACCAGAATTTTTCTTAAAAGGTAAATGAATTTACCATATGCTTTTAATCTAGATAAAATAATCATCCACCAAAAAAAAAAAAGTGTTAGTAGTTTCTATCATCTTTTGTCTTTTTATTTGAGGGGGGAAGGATTGTATTTAAATAGTTCTATTTGGTTGATGGATTTTATGGCAATCAGTAGGATTCTCCAGGGCCGGACAAAACATGAAAAAGTATATATAGCACTGTTTCTATTTTAATTTATGCTTCTGTCAAACATTTAGCCTGTTGTTCTCAAAGGGAAATGTGTTTCCTGCTTTTCTTGGCCTGAATTTTTGAGTAGCTATTTCCCTATGTCATTGTGTGAACATTTTGTCTTTTGGGGTGGAGTGGCCTAACTTTTTCAGGGTAGCTATGGTGATACTTCTTTAAATTCAGAAGTACTGATGTGAAGGTCAGGATTTTGCAGAAACCAATGATCATAGCCTCTCCACCTCCCCAGTGATGAGGTCTAGTTGATATTCAGTATAGTACCAACACATATTGGTAAAATATTATATGAATATTTTACGGTATTCTGCAAAGAGCACCATTGAATTGTAAATTACAAAAGAAGCCACCTCGGAGTCCAGAGAGGCCCACCTCAGTGTCAGGGGAGAACTACAAAAAGAAAAGAAAGAAAAAAGAAAAAAGGGAGCAAAATGTGCTCGAAAAATTATTACCAGTGTTGATCCTGCTGGCAACTGTGGGCTTCTTATTCTCATGGCTCAGACTTCTTGCCAAATTTTTCTCTTAACCCCTGTCTTATTATTGATTCTACATTGCATGACCTAAAAATGTTTGGTCACTGATAAGGTACATCAGTGTTGCCATTGCTGCTATTGTAACCAGTAGCAATGAGCAATGAGCTATTTTGAGAACTGAACAATTAAAACTATAAATCATTGATAAAATTTGTTGTCTAAATTCCCTTGAAATATAGCAGAAATAGCAGAGCCAATAAATTTTATCATGGCTTTGCCTAAATATGAAGTCAAGTTATGGCCTCCCGAAAAATAATCAGGGATGACTACAAAGTTTTATGCATAAAAATGTCTGTTTCATTGTTATTTATTTAAATAAAAATGGAAACAATTGTATCAATAAGGGAGGAACTGATTAAGCTAGTTACAGTACAGTGATATTGTGAAAAGACCTATCACTACTAAAAATGTTATGAAAAGTTGTTTTTAAACTTGCACTATGTATTTTAATTGGAAACATTAATGGTTTAATGACTCGTAATGAATTATAAAACTTTGATAGTTAAATTGTACTATCTGTTTACAGATCTGAGGCATTTCTTCTGTTATTTATGTATACCTGAAAGAAACAACATACTCGTGTTTTCTGTTCCACATTTCAGAGAAAGATTATGAAGAGAGGGTCTGAACTATTTATAACCCACCTAGGTTAGCAATGAAACTAAATCTATACATAGCTGTTTGGTAAGCGCTAGGTGGTTTAGATTATATTTTGGGTAGAAAGCAATTTAGCTCATCTCACAGGAAATGAAAGCAGGTGCTGATCATGAAAACTCCCATTAATTATTTTTAGCATGCCTCTTACTTTTTCTTTCCCTGGGTTTCTTATCTTCTGTGCCTAAGTCTCGAACAGGTAACCACTTGAGAGGATGTCGGCAATAGATAGGCCAAGGAGGAAGTGTCGGCAAACGTGAAAATGCAAATCCAGCCATAGCTATACAGACGGTCCACCCGAACTGTTCAGCCACGTACCCGCAGATAAATCCAACTATCACAGCAAAAAGAATAATTCCCTGAAACATCTGTTCAGCCAGCTTCTGGCCCTTGTAGTCCATCTGCGCGGGCAGCAAACTCAGATGCTGCCACATGACCGAGGAGGCGGACAGTAGAGCGCACGCAGCCTGGCAGGAAGAGGGCGACTGAGAATTAGTGGCCGTAGGTGCCTGGGTCAGGTACTCCGTGTCGCCTGGCTAGACGAACACGATGGCCGCCTCTAAAAAGTTTTTAGTGGGAGAATTTATTTTACTTTATTTATTTATTTTTTTTTTGATACAGAGCCTCAAGCTTCACCCTGGATAGAGTGCCATGGCATCACCGCTCACAGCAACCTCCAGTTCCTGGGCTCAAGCGAGTCTCCTGCCTCCGCCTCCCAAGTAGCTGGGACTACAGGCGCCCGCCACAACGCCCAGCCATTTTTTGGTTGCAGCCGTCATCGTTGCTCGGTGGGCCCGGGCTGGATTCGAACCCGCCAGCTCAGGTGTACATGGCTGGCGCTCTAGCCCGTTCAGCCACAGGCACCGAGCCAAAACCCAGTTGTTTTTAATACACACAGAGGAAAACAGAAAATGTATACACATTTTTAGAAAGGAAAAGACTATGAAAATTGTAATACTCAAGTCATGTTTGATGTCTGCAATTGTAAGAGATACAGGATACACTATACAAGATAACAAAGATGCCAAGATGCTATTGGTATATACTAAATATTACAATTTTAACACACTTTTTCCCTTTTATAAAATGTGTACACATTTTTTGGCGCCCTCTCTATGTATGTGTGTGTGTGTGTATATATATATACACACACCCACAAAAACCCACATTAATACACAGAATATACAACAGCAAAGATATTTTCAAAGGTTCCTCCACTAAAATTATCATAAGAATAATGTGAAAAATTCCAGGCATCCAGAAAGAGACCATAGTTTTCTAAATTAATTTGTGGAAAAGTTTAATCTGGAAATCTTATAAGTTTACTGAAAATCATATGGAAGTTTAATACCATGATTACTGATGCTAAAAGTTTAAAACACATAAAGGGTTTTTTCTTCAGTTCATATATAAATATTTTAATTACTACATTTATGGCTCTGCGCTTATAGAGAAACTAAAATATCCTAAACAGATATAAATATTAGAAAACATAGCAGTTTTATCCACCATTGACCTAGTGGGTTTTCTCTGTTATGTTAATTTACCTATATATAAAAGATCTAGAGAAGGGAATACTCTTATAACTTATTCTGCTTTAGAAAGGGTTGAAAAAGAATCTAGAAACACAAATAGAAAATTCTACATGAGATCCTCTACCTACAAAATTGAGTGTTTCTTTCCTGAAGTCCTGAGCTGTCCATATGCACATACTGTTGCTTCTGAATTAGAGGCTGATTACACTTAAAATCATTCTGTAGGAGAAAAATGATGACATTTTATGATGTTAAATAATATGAACTGTGAGTATATACATAAGTTCTCTAGAGTAAGCTGTCATTGTTTATATATTTTGCCAAATTTATGAATATAAAAATCCACACTACATCAAAGAACAAGGGATGAACCAGGAAATGTCAGGGTGGATATGAAAAGATCAGAAAGCTGTGCATGTCACCGTGAGGGGACCCGTGAGCAGGAGCAACCCTCTGGAGGCGTCCTGAGCGAGGGGCCCCAGGGCACCACCTGTCCCCTCCTCCCAGCAACTCTATTCTTCTCCCCACCCACGCTCAGGAGGGCTATCTGTGATCATTAGTCCACATAAACACAGATGTGAAGCAGAAGGGAAGAGAATGGCTATTCTAAGACCTACAAGGAAATAAGACAATATAAAATTATGAAAAGCAAACATGTTCACATGTTATACAGCTCTATATTTCATGTTATAAAGGTTTAAATCTATCTCCACATTATCAAGAAATTGTACATAATTCCTTATAACAGAATTAAAATCAAGATCCATGGCCAACCCAGTTTCATGATTTCATAAGTATCTAATTTACTATTAGAATGAAATTATGAAATTATGCTTAAAATTTTTTTAATTCCCTGAAGAAAATAATAAATATTAACTTTACTATGTCAAAAATTACAAATTAGTCTAATAAACAGAAACTTTAGAAATAAACAATGCAATATCAAAACTTTAAAAAACACTTAGGGTAGAAAAGTAAAAGATAGCCAGGCGTTGTGGCAAGCACCTATAGTCCCAGCTACTAGGAAGGCTGAGGCAAGAGAATCACATAAGCCCAAGAGTTTGAGGTTGCTGTGAGCTATGACACCACGGCACTCTACCCAGGGCAACAGCTTGAGCCTCTGTCTCAAAAAAAAGACAAGAAAAGAAAAAGAATAATTCAGATTGTGCTGGAAATGAAAAATTATGGCTTGGGAGCAACTGGTGACTCTGGAAAATGACCAGCAAGGTCAGGAAAGGGTTGCTGTTGCTGCCACACACACAGATTTCCATCCTACTTTCATCTGCAATTATATTTTAGTTATTTTCAAATAATTTATTTTACTATGAAGTGCTAA
The DNA here is from genome assembly GCA_963574655.1 of Perodicticus potto. Taxonomy (NCBI): domain Eukaryota; kingdom Metazoa; phylum Chordata; class Mammalia; order Primates; family Lorisidae; genus Perodicticus; species Perodicticus potto. The sequence continues at coordinate 6,503 of CAUYRH010006305.1, forward strand.
AATATATCATTTATAAAAACTCATTTCAATTTGAATCTAATTGATTCTGAGGCAACAAACTCAACTATGTTTCAAGTTTTCACTTGAAGTACTTCTAAGAGACTTTTATAAGGTTCAGTCAATAAACATCTTTAGAATATAACCAGCATATTTTAGAGTAAAAAATAACCCTTATCTTAGGCAGGTAGAAAAGTAATTTTAAGCAGCATGGCTTAACACAATTAGTTTACCTGAATAAAGACATTGACCCAAACCCCATTTACATTTTGGGATATACTTTGTAAAAGATTACTTTCCAAATAGTATCCTATGTACTTTCCTATTAATCTGATATAGAAATAAATTGCTTGGCTTTGGACTATTGTTAAAAACTAAATTGCTATTAATTTAGCAACTTTCATCCCTCTGTCTCACAGAGACACAGAAATTGGTTAAGTCACAACAGAATATAGAGGTCACATATGAATAATAATCTTCCTTAATATGAAAATTTCTTTATAAACAAAGTATAGGAGAATAGTAACACTAATCTTATTCATTAAATACAAAGGAGAGTTATCAAAATTAAAACATTAAAGTTAAAATAGCTTGGCACATAACTAGAGAAAGGGAAGAAAAAAGAACACCTTCTCATTAGTCAGTTGATAATACAGAACAAATAAAACAGTTTCTGTCTATAAAAACATATTCTTCTTCGAGTCATACATAAAAAAAGGAACTATGAGACTAAGTTCCTAAATTCAAGGGAAAAAAATCAAATTTGAAATGTTTTATCCTCTACCAAAAACACAAGCTTATTACCAAAAATAAATAAAATAAAATATTTTATCTTCAATGCATAATCATTTAAACAAAAAGTCTCAACTAAAATGTTTCCTCAAGCAATGGGGAAAGGTCAACATTCTATTTCTATTTTATACCCATCTTTTCTTTCACTCAGAAATATACTTTTTTAAAAAACAAGAAAAACACTGAACCAACCAAAAAACTCTTCAAAAAAAAGCTATTAAAATGAAATCTTTTGTATTAATAAAACAAGAATTACCTTTCAGCAAAACTAATTTCAACAAAAAGGGAAGATAAAACTGTGACTTTCATAGAACCCTAGAAAGACATCTAGCAACAGCCCTCAATTCTATTAAACACTCATATCCTTTAATGTCGTGAAAGATCCATAAACAAACTGTGAAGTATGGAATTTCTAAATATTCATTTACGTTGAAAAATCTAGCTCAAGGTAAGGTAAAACAAGGGGAAAATTCCTACAGAGTATTCTGTGTTTGACTGAGAGACTGGGAGAGTTTTTCCTTCTGCTACACATAAGGAACCGTTTGGTGCACCCTCTGCTTCGATCCCATTTGTCTTGTAGCGGGATCTTCAGCCCATCAAGTGCTGACAGCACCAGCTCTGAAGTCTGTCCCACATCCATCTACTTCTTTTCTCAACATTTGTCATTTAGTCCAAGCCCCCAACCATCTGAACCCTAGACCACCATGAGTGGCAACTAAAATGTTCTCACTTTCACACTAAGCCCTGTATGCTCTGATCCTCAGAGAGTAGCCAAAGTGATCTTTTTAAAACATATACCAACTCTTGTCATTCCCCTGTTTAAAAATCTTTCAATGGCCTTCAGTTCACTTTATAAAAGTAAGAGTCAAATGACAGGCCATACGACCTTCCGCAATCAGATCCTGCCTGCCTCTCCTGAACCAACCCACATTTTTCCATCCTGGCCCTTGCTTCAATTACTTCAAAAGCAAAAAGCCGTGATGAATAAAATGTGACAGCTGAACCTGAATCCATTCATCAGGGTTTCTCAGTCTCAGAACTGACAGGTTAGGGTCAGACACTGCAAAAATGGTGGGTACTGTCTATGTACCGCAGGATGTTTACCAGCACCTCTGGTCCCAACCCTGTAGTGCCAATGCCACCTCCACCCACAAGTGTCACAACCAAGGAAGTCCCTATATACTGTTTTAAACAAGCCAAGCTCATTCCTGCTTTATGACCTTTTTTCCTCTCATTTCCTCTACCTGAAATGCTTATTATCCCCTAGCAATTCATCTGTCTGCCTAGTTCCTTATTACTGTTTTGGCTTAACTGTCTGGCCTACTCAAGAGGTGTTCTCTAATCATCCTATGTACCCACTTCCATCATTATTTATAGCCAGCACTTAACATGTCAGGGGAGGAAGTACTCAAAAAGCAGTTGTAAGAATGCAAAAATGTCAGAATCCCTGAGGAAAGAGCTTAAGTGGCAGGACCAGGATGTGTACTGCAGGATTCCACAGCAGCTCTCCTGGACACTGGTCTGTCTGCACCACCAAGCGCACCCATTCTAACGCGCCATTCATCCTTTCCTTTGGAGGCACTAGTAGCATTATTGTTACAGGCAATGTGTTGTTCCTTAAAAAAAAGTCCGAAATCCGATCATTCTTCCAGAGGGTGCAGAACAGAGAGGCGCCTGGACTGTCCAGAAGAGCACTGGGAACGCTGAATGCAACTGGTGACTACAAGCTCCACGCCAAAGGGACCCGGGTCCTTTCATGTCACCAAGGGCCCACAATCATATCAAAGCAAATGCTTCTTATCTTGTTTTAAGTAGGTTAATCATTTTTATTTTAAAAATATAAACAGACAACAGGAAAGCATGACTTCAGTTACTTCAAAAGCAAAAAGCCATGATGAATAAAATATGACAGTTGAATCTGAATCCATTCATCAGTTTTTAGTGCTCTTACGTGAGCTGGTAAAATTCATTCAGGCTAACCATATGTTGTACAGTCAAACACTGCACAAGTGGAGCATATCTCTGAAGTAATCAGTAATCCAGCTGTATCCCATTCAACTATAAATCATAGTGACTTATGCCACAGGGTTCTTTAATTTACTTCTACAGTTACTTTTGCTATCATTGCTCTGAGTATACTAACACAGTCTTTGAAACCATTAGTGCAGTTAATCTTTTCAAAATTATCATGTCATTGCTCTGAGTTAATGTATTTGTAAACGTTTAACAAAAATCACTGGTATTAAAATTGATCACTCATAAGATCATTACATAAGAACTTTAGGACAGGCGAACGAGAGCTTGCCGACCAATGTAAGAGGACAAGCAAAAAGCTGCCACATACCAGTTGTGCACCATGAGCTTCTGCACGGCCAGCAGCGCGTTGTACCGGACCTGCTGGTCTTCATGATGCATGTGGTTCATCACCAGCTGCTTCCCACCGAGCTGCTCGATGACTCTGAGAACAGAGGATGCTTGGTGAGGAGGCCGCGATTACTTCGAAATTCATGCCGTTTGTAAACAGAAAGTGTTAAGTACCAAAATGCCAAGGGACTTTTTAAAAAGTTACAGTGTACACCAGGCATGATGATGGCACATGCCTGTACTCCCAGCTACTCAGGACGACAAGGAGGAAGAATGGCTTGAGCTCAGAAATTTGAGACCAGACTGGGCTACACAGTGAGACTCTTGGCAAAGCAGATAAATTAATTATAATTAAATAAAAGTTATATTTGCAACTAAACTATGTCTTTTTTACATCATTTTCTCTGAATCACAGATTTAAAGTATTCAAATCCAACTGTTATCATTTCTTAATCCAAGAAAACATCATCTCCCTGCCACAGACAATAGTCCGGATTAAAGTTTTCTAGCTGGCTGATTACTAATTTATTACCAGCATTTCTGGCTTGCTTAAAATCAGTATTGAATATCATCTCGTCTTTACCATAACATAAGATTAACATGAGGTGCACCAGTGACCATGCTACGTGACAGACACAGGCTGAGAAGCAGATTATCAGGGAACAGAGGGTCAAAGAGCACCACTGTTAATTTCCTGGACAAGAGTGTCTATTCTAAGACATCTGCCCCTTTCTCATAACAAAAGACAGAGCCATGTGACCCTCTGGGCAGTGAGACAGAGGAGAAAATGCGTTTCTTCCAGAGCACCAAGATGACCGGCAACCAGCACTACTTTCTACCACTACATCCCTGACACCCTGAAAATCTACTTACTACAGACACAAAACTAAAGTGAAAATGGCTGTTTGCTTCATGAACAGAAAGAAAGAGATTCTTTATTCCTCTGCAATGATGTAGTCACAGAAGGAGGAGTATTGTTCTCAGCCCCAGAATGCTGTGTGGAGTTCCCTGCCTGTTCTTCATCTGCCAGTACTGTCTGCTGGACCGTGTCCATTACCCAGTAACAAGAGATACTTTAATGCAACAGGGCCTGCGGTGGTTTAAGCCAAACTCACAGATCAGGGAAGTTCTAGGATCGCAAAGAAATAAGATGAGGGTCAGGGTGAGGGGGGGTCTTTTACCTGTATATCTTTTCATTTTTTTATTTAAAAAAATTATTTTAATGTATTAAGGGGCAAAAAAAGAACACAATGTAAATATAATGTGAAACATTACTAGAATACTTACTACGTACCAGGCACTGTCCTTTAAACATTATCTTATACAACATATCATCTCAGCTATTTATCAGAGACATGCGACATTAAATAAGTTTTTTACCTCATAAATCCCTCTGTGCCAAATAGGGAAAACAAAGACATCTCCTTAACAGCTGTGCTGTGAACGACCATTACAGGACATAAAACCCATGTCCCCACATCACAGTGAGCCTAGGTTGGTTGCCATGACAACAGTACAAGGGCTGCCCCCCTTCTGTCCATCCTCCTTGAGGTCAAAGGGATCTTTGTGAAACTCTGAATATCAACTTCCGGCTTAAAACAATTCAGTTGCTCCCACTGCTGTTAACAAAAAGACCCAAATGCTCAGAAGAGCTGACGAGGTCCTGAGGTCTAGCTTCACAAAGCACAGCCATGGGCCCCGTTCTCCGGGACCGTCTCTGCACACAGTGACTCCTGCCTGCAGGAAGCTGTCTAACAGTTTCTCCAGGCACAACCTGGCCTTCTGTGCTCAGGAACACGACAGAGCACTTGAGTACTGCCTCTGGGGCCCATTTTAAACAGCAAAATCACCACCAGAAAAGCACAAAAATGAAAAAAAAAAAAGTGGCACCGAATAGACTGCGTGGAGGACTCTCTATAGAACAAGGTCAAAGAGAAAGGGCAGGACATCACCGCCCACCTCCACGGGGAAAGTGCCCATTGACGACTCAAGGAAAAGCACCGCAAGTTCTAACGCAGGAAATTTTAGCAGGTTGGTGACTTCCCAACTCCCGAATCTGTTAATAATGAAGATTAACACAAAATCTCCAAAAGCTATCATCTCATAAGCAAGATATGACTGATAAAAACCAGATCACACACCATTGACCATAATACCAACACGAGCACTTTTCCACAGGTTGGGCACTATGCCAAATGCTTAATATTTTTTATCTCATCTAATTCTCACAACACACATACTGCCTAACACTCTATAAAGCAGTATTTTTGACATTTTATAGCACCTTGCCCCTTATGTATCTTCTCATGCTACCACCAGCCAAGAAAATTTTGAAGAGCTTTGTTTTTAATAATTTCTTAAGCATTCACTTTCAAACTACACATAATTGTTCTCCACCCCAGCAAGCAAGCAGATCTCAGAGAGAGGCAGGGAACTATGAAACAAACAATTGTTCATCTCATCCTTTCAATTCCAGATATAACTGAAGCACTAATTACTTGCAGATTATATAAATCTCTGATACCATAAATACTTGAAAAAAATGGTGAGAAGAAGCCTTCCAGCTGGCAGATCACAAGACATTGTTAAAAAGATGTGATACTTTGGTGATTTGCTTTAGAACTAGATTCAAGTACTTCATTTATTAGCTATTGTCTAAAAGGGATAACCTTGTTAATCATAATTCAAAACAAACTGAGTCAATAGCATGTTAAACTTTAGGGACCTGGAATAGTATAATACATGATTAACAAGCTCAACAACAGCAAGAACATTAAAGGAGTGCACTAGCTACAAACAGAGAAATGAAATTTGAGAGTAAACTTTAAATTTAAATATTCTAAAAAGTACAGAACTATTTTTCTTTGTTATAAACAGCGGATCTCAACCCGTGGGACCCACAGGAACTGTATTAAAGGGCCATGGCATTAGGAAGATTGAGAACCACTGGTTATAAGGGTCTTTTTCCCACTTACTATAGTCTAATACAGATGAATTTACATAAAATGTCACAATAAGAATTCTATTTTTTAGCATTCTATTAATGGCTGTTTAGGGGCGAAGGAAATTACTTCATAGCATAACAATATGATTCCACACATATTGCTAAAAATGGTTAAGTTTCATGTATACTTCCATTTATATATAAGTCAATACTTCTATGTAGCAATATACGCTCAAGAGTTTATAACTTCAATGAGCACAGAACCCATGTCTATTCTGTTCCTCACTAAAAGGTTATTAACTTTTTTTAAAGTAAAAAAAGATAATTTAAGGGAATTATTTTCCAGGTTTCTTAATGGAGATGCTTTTCTTGACACAGAGTCTCACTCTGCTGCCCAGGCTATCGTGCTGTGGCATCAGCCTCACTGTCAGCAACTTCAAACTCCTGGTTCAAGAGATCCTCTTGCCTCAGCCTCCCAATTAGCTGGGACTACAGGTGCCCACCACAATACCTCGCTAACGTTTTTCCATTTTTAGTGGACATGGAGTTTCACTCTTGCTTAGGCTGGTCTTGAACTCCTGAACTCAAGGGATCTTCCGCCCACCAGCTTCCCAGAATGCTAGGATTACAGGTGTGAGCCCCTGACCCAGACAATGGGGACATTCTTTCTAAGCGTAAAAGTAGTAGAAGAAACCACACAGGTTTGACTGAATAAAAGCTCCATGAGACAATACTCAACATGGTGCCCAGCTCCTAGAAGGTGCTCAATAAAACACTGCTGACCTCGTGAATTTCACTATATAAGTATGACAAAAAATTTGTAAACAGAATAATAATGCAAATGACAAAGTTTAAGTGTTTATCTTAAATATGATAGCTAATATTCATAATAAATCGTGAAAGTAATCAAAGTATAAGTTAAATGCACCCAGAGGCCTTTTCCCTTAAGAAAGAAACAACAGCACTCAGAGCTACAGAGAGGTTGCTGGAAATGGTGTCTTCCTATGTTGCTGAATAGCCTACAATTAATAATGTTTTTTTAAAAATCTCAAAAACACGGACAGACCCTGGAGCCGTGTCTGAAGGGAGGTCAGTCAAGCCACTGGCCGGGCCCAGTGCTTCCTCACAATTCAAGATGGGCTTCATCAAAATTTACTTTTTTAACAAAAGCACTTTGTGACTTTAATAAAATACTAGAGAATGGTAGGATCCATGGGAGTCCTTTACAAAAACTTATGATAAGACAATTTTGATGATGAACAAATATGGCAACAACTGGAATTGCAAAATGAACTAATTTTACAATCCTTCCAGAATGTAGGTAAGCAAAATAATTAAAGACAAGACATCAGTCTTCTCCTGGGGAGAGAAGAACAGGAGTGTGAAGAGGACGATGGCCAGGAGGACCTAGAACAAGTTTTGGAGCAGAAGGAATTCTCAGACGTGGGTGCTAATGATCCTAAAGATTAGGAGAGAGCTAAAACCTCAAGTAAATTTGATATCAAGAAAAGCCCAGTTTTTAGAGATAAGGATCTGACCTTGATTTTGATATCAGCAAATTGGAACAGCAGAGCAAGGTGCAAAGCAAAGTGCCTAGGAAACCAAGAGAAGAGTCCACAGATGATAAATCGTTCAAACTGCCTAAAATGGAGGCCTTTTTGGAAAACAGAAAAGAGCAACAAGAAAGTGAGGAGGACAAAGAAGATATTGAGTTTTTTGAAGATGTTGGTTCTGATGAAGACGAGGAAGGACTATCTGGAAGTCAGAAATTGAAGTCAAGTGACAGGTGCAGAAACCTGAAATACAAAGATTTCTTTATCTGATTGAAAGTGATGAAGACAGCGAGTATTCATGATGATGAACTAGGTTCAAACAAAGATGAGAAAGAAATTGCTGAAGAAGCAGAACTAAGCATTTCTGAAATGGATGAAGATAATGACCTCGAAGAAAATGAAGATGGTAAACAACACAAAGAAAGTTTGAAAAAAGTGACCTTTGCTTTGCCAGATAATGGATGATGAGGAAGCTGAGGATACACACATTTTAAATATAAATAAAAATTCTGAGGAAGTTAAATCTGCCCTTTGAAAAAAGACAAGAAAAGATGGATGAAAAAATTACATCTTTAGAAAAAGAGTTGTTGGAAAAAAAGCCGTGGCAGCTTCAAGGGGAAGTGACAGCACAGGAACACCCAGAAAACAGCCTCTTGGAAAACACTGTACTTAGGCCATGCCATCCAGAGGGCACCTGTGATTACAGAGGGGGTTCCCTTCAGCTAGGAGGCATCATTAAACAGAGGACAAGGGATCAGCTCGAGATGAGCAGGTACATGAAGAGAAAACTAAAGAAGCCCGTTTGACATTAAACCACAAGAAGAGTAAACTGAGTCTTGCTGAAATTTATGAGCAGAAACATATCAAACTCAACCAGCAAAACACAATAGAAGAAGAAAATCCAGAGCATACAGAATTTCAGGAGATGATGGATTCCCTCCTCTTAAAATTGGATGTCCTCTTCAACTTCCACTTTATCCCTAAACCGTCTGTATCAGAGGTTAAGGTTGTGTCAAACTTCCCGGCCTTCACCATGGAGGAAGCGGCCCCAGTCAGCGTCAGCAGTGCAACTCTGCTGCCCCAGGGAGATCAAGGAGAAAAACGAAGCTGAGAAAACAGCTACAGACAAGAAACGAGAATGGAGGAAAAAGAAAGGTCAAAAGCATATGAAAATAAAGGAAAGGGAGAAGCGGAAAAACTGCTTGAAAAGAGCAACCCAGAACAAGCAGGGAATTACACCAAAGCAATAGCTCTAGAGAAGATAAAACAGCTGATGGAAAACGGCAAAGCTTCCTCAATGAAGGATGAAGATAAAGACAAGGCCTCAAAGTCATCTCAAGCATTCTTTTCTAAATTACAAGATCAAGTAAAAATGCAAATCAATGATGCAAAGAAAACAGAAAAGAAAAAAGACAAGATATTTCTGTTCACAAATTAAAGCTGTAATATATTTTGAAAATAATGTAAATATTAATATGTAATCTTATATTTTAACATTGTTCTGTTTTATAATAAAATTCTTGAGAGCCTTAAAAAAAAAAGTCTCTCTCGGGAGACTCAAAAACACTAGTCATTTCATTAAATCTATTTTAAGGGACGTTTACTCAGAGAGAATAAATTGGAATATATGTTCTAAGGTAGCACTGAACTTATTTTTAAAACTTTGTACGAGAAAATCCCATGAAGGTTGTCAAACATCTGGACGAAAATATTTCAGATTGTATATGAAGCCCGCACACTGTATCCCATGATTGCACTAATATACACAGCTATGATTTAATAAAAAATAAAAATTAAAAAAAAAGAAAAACTTTGTAGTTGGGCAATATCCATGATAAAGGAGTAAATGCAGGAGCTAAAACAGGAGATGTCATATGCGTAAGATCAGTTTCAGAAGGAAAAAGTATGTACTGAAAAAAAAACAAGAGTAAACAATGATTTTTAACTCAGAGTGTGTGATATCAAGGGTACTTCTTTCCCTTCAATATTCTTTTCTATATTTTTCAAGTTTTCTACAATGAGCATTTGTTACTTTTCATAATAACTAGAATTTACAAAAGAAATTAACTGGGTTTGGTCAACAAACGGTTGTGCCACCATCAAAACAATTTAATTTGTATTTGCATATGCTGTGCTGCGCTTGCGTGCACTTCAAGAGAACAAGCGTGAGTTCTGCTGGTAGCTCTTTCACACACCAAGTAGTCTGCTCTCCTGTGTGGTGAACACTAGATCTAGTCACATACAGTTGCTCTCTCATGAGGGAAAGAGACATCATCAGGTTATCTGTTAGTCAAAATTTTTAGATATAAGTCACAGAACCTTGACCCTGAGTCTGATGAAGCAGGAAAAGAATTTACTGAAAAGCAACTACAATGTCTATCTAGCTTGGAAGGTTGGAGAATCACACTTGCCCAGGCTGAATCATCATAAAAATCAAGCTACCCAATTAAAAGCGCCCAGTCTCGGCTAAGCACCTGGCTGGCAGCCAGCTCTGGTCACACCAGGTGCGGCCACCTTCCCACCTCACTGGGCCTCCTGGCTGTGCTTCCCTCTGGCACTCATTCAGGTTGGAAATGTACATTCATTTGCTGAGATCAGCCCACTACCTAAATGTAAGGGCGCTTAGGAAAGTGAACTGTGGGCATTTTTAACTAAGGGAGAAGTGGTGAATTCCTTGAATATGGGAATGTGGTCTAGATACTACACTCCCTTAAAAAAAGAAAAAGCCCACTCTGACATTCCAGGGTTTTGCAGCTATCCAAGCCCTGTAAGAGAGTTCGGCAGTGCTTTGGTATTGCTACCACAATGTTTTAATGGTTGAAAAACTGCTGGATATATCAGACTTATGCTATTAATTCATTTATGCAAAGGGAGCAAGTTCCTCAGGACGACTGTCTGGCACCAGTCATCAAGGTGTCTATCAAAGGCCACAGGTGGTTTGCACTTCCTGAAGAAAATGCAATAAAACAGTTTTATTGATGTGCACCACATATATTTGAAAAGTTAGATTAATGATGAAGTGTGTTTCTTGGAATCATGTTACAACCTTCAGGGTTACAAGAACTTGACTGAACAGTACAGATGATAGGGTAAATTTGTTTATTTTTGTGTTATTTGTATTTATTGGGGGCAATTACTAAATTTGAAATTTGAGGGCAATTAACTACCATGTTATGCTCTCCACCCTAATTTACAAAACAGGTAATCAAATCAAAAATATATCTTTGAACTACAAAAGCAGTTATGAAAATAATAAGTATATTTAAAAAAAGTGAAAAGTATTTCATGTTGAGAATTGAACATAAAATATGATATTTGGTATAGTAAGTCTCCACTTAATGTGGTTAAAAAGTTCTTTTAAAACTTAAACTTTAAGCAAGATGACATAAAACAAAATTAACTTTTTTCTCATCGACATTATAATGAAATGACTTGATTCAAGGACCTGATATATGTCATTTCACTTAAAGTCGCAGTTCCAAGAACCTACTGATGATCTTAAGTGAGGACTTATTCTACCTAAAAATATATCAGTGGACCGGCAAAACATTGGCCTGTAGTCCCCCAAACACTTCTGTTATAAATTTTGTCAAATGATAAATTTTATTGTTTGAAATGGACAAAAGGACAAAACTCTACAAGAGTTCTGACATTCCACTCGTAAGCAACTTGTAAAAAGAAAACCACAAAGGTAGTAACATTATGTTCTTAGAGAAAGCCAAATTTCTTTACTAAGTAATGTGAAAAATCACAATATGAAAAACAGTGAAGAACAACTGCCGGCATGTTGAGTAGCAGATACTATGCTTAACAACTGGACAAAATCACCAGTTGACTTGCTTCACCAAGTACCTTCGCGCTGCTTACTCTTAGCCAGCAGGGTTTTAAGTGCTGTGCATATTAACTCATTTACTCTGCACATTTACAGATGAGGAAAACAGGGCAGAGAGAGGTCAAATGACCTGCCCAAGGTCACACAGTTACTAGGTAGCTGAGACAGGATTCGAAAACCAAGTAGGTGAGTTTAGTCCATGCCCTTAACGACCGTGTGGCTCTCTGCTGATGTCTGTGTTGCCAATCAGCTATTAGCATATGCACAGGTGTACATGAGAAAGATATGCTTGAGCTCTCTGGGGGGGCATGGTCTGGACGGGAAGCAGCTTAACTCAGTACCTAATGGTGATTAGATTATATGCAGCAGAAAGAGTTACTGCTATGTAAATAAAGAAGATGTAGGAACTACACTGAAAGCCCAGGATGTTCCTACTAATCTTAGTAGTGCTGACAGTCAGAAGTCTGAACATGACCAAGGAGGAAGCATTGAGTACTGTTTGAAGAGGGGACGGAGAGATCTTTTCTTTGAACAACGAACTTGAAACTCAAGTTCTTTCTTCACTGGCATTTTTACTAAAGTAATAGGAAATGGTTACTGCTGGCCTTATCAATTTGTGATGAATGATACAGCACTTTTACTGACTGATAATGCCAGTAAAATCACTTTTATTATTTTCATTGGCCTGTTTAAATGCCATAGCTTAGAGATAGGCACAATCTTTAACAGGTTAAACCTAACATTCAAGTTCTAAATATCAGCATCAATTTGAGACACCAAAATAATTTTCTAAGATAAATGACTTGTGGTAAAAATGAATATATCATGAAAAGTCTGAATTTTTCCAAGTCTTAAAAGTTTTATTCATAAGGAAAAAACAAATAAGGGCTATAGTTGAAAATCATATTCAAAAGCTACCAACTGAAAATAAACACTTTTATATTGCTGAATGCAATCCAAGGGTAGGCTAAAATTTCTCTGATATCTCACAAGAGGCAACAATCCATTTTCTTGCTTTTGTTTGAAATGGGCTAGTCAATTGAGTGTCTGATTAAGTGTTGAGGTAGACTTTTGCAGGAAGGCCACATATGATCTGAATATCCCTCTGGAGACTCTAGGAAAACTTCTAACTCACAGCCATTCCCGCCAACTAACAGTAGTGACTTAGCATCTTCTAATTCAGTAGCAATAAAAAGTAAAAAAAGAAACTTGAGTATAGACATCCTGATGTATGACTCTAGAAGCCTGTTACAGATATCTCAGTAAAAGATCATAAACAAAATAATTCCTATAAGTGACATAAAAATTTCAATAATTTAAAGTATAATTTAAAAATTTTGAATATTATAATTAATCTTTTAAAACGTTTACTTCAAATAATTGGTCTGTAAATCCACTGCAGACCTATTTAGCTTGAGAAAACCCTACTAGCTTCCCTTCCCCAAGTGTAATTAGGTAATGCAAAGCCTACAGTAAAAAAATAATAATCTGTAATCCCACAGATGAGAGATAACACCCTTTCATGATAAAAACCCTCAACAAACTAGGCAGAGAAGGAACATATCTCAAAATTATAACACTGGGTGGTGCCCGTAGCTCAGCGGGTAGGGCACCAGCCACATACATTGAAGTTGGCAGGTTCAAATCTGGCCTAGGCCACCTAAAACAATAATGACAACTCCAACAAAAAAATAGCGGGGCATTGTGGCAGGCAGCTGTAGTCCCAACTACTTGGGAGGCTGAGGCAAGAGAATAGCTTAGCCCAAGAGTTTGAGGTTGCTGTTGAGCTGTGACACCACAGCACTCTACTGAGGACAACATAAGAAGATTCTGTCTCAAAAAAAAAAATTATAATACCAAGTAGAGAAATGTTGAAAGAATCCCCCCTAAGAAATGGAAAAAGACAAGAACGTCCACTATCATCACTTTTATTTTCCTTAGTACTAAGAGTCCTAGCCAGAGCAAACAGGCATGAAAAAGAGATAAAGAGCATCAAAATTAGAAAACAGGGAGTCAAACTATCACTTTTCACTAATGGTATGATCTTGTATCTAGAAAATCCCAAAGACCCCATTAAGAGTCTCCTGGAATTGATAAATAAATTCAGCAAAATCTCAGGTTACAAACTCAGTGTACACAAATAAGCAGCATTTCTATACACCTGTAACAATCAAGCTGAGAGCCAAATCAAAGACTCAATACCACTCACAGCACCTGCAAAGAAAAATGAAATACTTAGGCTCGGCACCTGTGGCTCAAGTGGCTAAGGCGCCAGCCACGTACACCTGAGCTGGTGAGTTCGCATTCAGCCAAGGCCTGCCAAACAACAATGACGGCTGCAACCAAAAAATGGCCGGGCCTTGTGGCGGGCGCCTGTAGTCCCAGCTACTTGGGAGGCAGAGACAAGAGACTTGCTTGAGCCCAGGTATTGGAGGTTGCTGTGAGCTGTGATTTAACAGCACTCTATCCAGGGTGACAAGCTTGAGGCTCTGTCTCAAAGAAAAAAAAAAAAAGAAAAGAAAATACTTAGAAATATACTTAACCAAGGAAGTGAAAGATCTCTACAAGGAGAACAGTGAAACACTAAGGAAAAAAATCAAAGACTGCCAAAGAAATGGGAAAACATATCATGCTCATGGAACAGTGGAATCAACATTGTTAAAATGTCCACAACTGCCCAAAGTGGTTTATAGATTCAACTTAATGACCATCAAAATACGAACAGCAAATTTCACAGACATGAGAACAATAATTCTACACTTAGTTTGGAAGCATAAAAAAGCCCAAATAGCCAAAGCAATTTTAAACAAAAAGAACGAATCTGGAAGCATCACATTACCAGACTTCAAACTATACTACAAGGAAATAGTAACCAAACCACACGGTATTGGTACAAAAACAGAGACATAGACAAATGGAATGCAACAGAGAATAGTGATAATGAAACCATCTACCTACAACCACCTAACCTTCAATAAAGCAAACAACAACATACACTGTGGGAAAAAAGCCCTATCCAATAAATGGTGCTGGGAAAATTGATAGCCACATGTAGAAGAATGAGACAGGACCCCTATAATCTAACTACTTACAAAAATTTATACAAGATGGATAAGACTTCAATGTAAGGCACAAAATTATAAAACTTCTAGACGAAAATGCAGGACAAACTCTTCGAGATATCAATCTGGCAAAGAATTTATGAATCTAAAGGCAATTATAGCAACAACAAAATAAATAAATGGGACTTGACTAAATTAAAAAGCTTCTGCACAGCCAAGGAAATAATCAACAGAGTAAATAGCCTACAGAGTGAAACATGAAAATACTATTTTTTTGTTAACAGGTTGAGCATCCCAAACACAAAATTCCCAAGTCCTCCAAAATCTGAAATCTTTCAGCACTGACATGACACTAAAAAGAAATGCGTATTGGAACATTTCAGATTTCAGAGTTTTAGATTATAGATGCTCAACCAGTAATGTAAATATTCTAAACTCTGGAAAAAATTCAAAATCCAAACTACTGCTGGTCCCAAGCATTTAATAAGGGATACTCAACCTGTTCTATTTCTCCCCAAGAGAGTTTTTTCCCCTCAGTGTAATCACTTTCCGTCTGCTTTTGAAGCCTCTTGTAAAGTACAAACCCACAGGCTCTCACACACCTGCGTCTGTACCAGCTGCTTCCTGAAGGGCACCTGGTACAGTGAGGCTCGATGCACGACCAGCGACAAGGCCTTGCACGTTGGATCAACGTCCTGCAGCTCAAACACTGAGCGACTCAGGGGCTACACTGACGTTCCAACATTCTGAGGCGTTTCCCATCTTGCCTGCTGCGTCTCTAGAGCAGCTGCACGCAGGGCCGACTCACAGCGTTTGGGTATCTACACAGTGAGAAGTCTGAGGAACCGCAATGCTCACGTCTATAGCTACAACCGTGGCTCCGCCTAGTTTTCCTCACATTCTAAAAAGTCATGTGTTTATTCACGGTGACACTGTTATTTGATACACACTCTTACACATCTTCCTCATGTATAGCTTTGAAGAATATAAAATGTGAGCATTACTAATAACAGCAACAGTTGTCCTGTTTGGTGATACTCTGCGTGTTCTGTCTTGTACCTGTGCCAAGGAAGTATTGCTACCCTGACTCATGGCAAGAAGACACAAAGTTCTACATGACAGGCGTTAGCCACTCATCCAGCCTTAAACTACTCATTTTTAAATGGGTTTTTCACAATTCCCATTATTGTGGCAATCCTGCCTTCATTTACGGTGTTACTTCCTTGGCTAAACTACTCTGTGGTAGGCAACACCATTGGGATTCTGTGTTGAAGGTTTCCAGAAGCTTCCTCTCACCGTTTGCCCCGTGGGTAATGCCGCACATACTCCCCGACATCATGCGCAGCAACCGCTAAGACTTGCGGATCATCCGACACCTCCAGAAGTTTTGTCAAAATTCTGTAATCAACATAATCCAAAAAGAGATCAAGTTGTAATTTCTCTGTAGAGCACAACAGAATACAAGTATAGCAGGTATCTTCCTGATAGTAGGCATTTATAAATACAATCATGTTTTTCTAGGGACTTCACTGTTATATAAGTTAGCAGTTTCCAAACCTTTATACACACATAACAGTTTACGTTTTTTTCTTTTTCTTTAGACAGAGTCTTCCTCTATCACCCTGGGTAGAGTGCCCAGGTATCAGCCAAGCTCACAGCAACGTCAGAGTCCTGGGCTCCAGTGATCCTCCTGGGCTCAGCCTCCCATGTATCTGGGACTACAGGCACGTGCCACCACGCCTGGCTAATTTTTCTATTTTAAGTAGAGATGGGGTCTCACTTTGCTCAGGCTGGTCTCAAACTTCTAAGCTCAAGTGATCCTCCTTCCTCAGCCTCCCAAGTAGCTGGGACTGTAGGAGCCTGCCACAATGCCTGTCTAATTATTCTATTTTTAATAGAGACAGGGGTCTCACTTTGCTCAGGCAGGCCTTGAACTCCTGACCTCATATGATCCTTCCCCATTCGGCCTACCAGAGTGCTAGTATTACAGATATGAGCCACTGTGTCGATTACAGGTTACTTTTAGATTCACGACAAATACTATGCATTTTTTCCCAAGTATCAGAGACTTCCTCCCCTTCTATCTGAAATAACACAAGCAGAATAGGCTCAGCGCACGTAGCTCATTGGGTAGGGCACTAGCCACATACACCGAGGCTGGCAGGTTGGAGCCTGGACCAGGCCTGCTAAACAACAATGACAACCGTAACCAAAAAATAGCCAGGTATTGTGGCGGGCGCCTGTAGTTCCAGCTACTCGGGAGGCTGAGGCAAGAGACTCGCTTGAGCCCAGGAGTTTGAGGCTGCTGTGAGCTGTGACACCATAGCTGTGACGCCACTAAGGGTGACATAGTGAGACTCTGTCTCAAAAAAAAAAAAAAGACAAGCAGAATAGGAGTAGAAGTTATTTTAATATAAGACCCAACAGTGGATCATTGCTCATTTCATTTAAGTAAACCATTTGTAAACCACAGGATCTACTGTCAGCACTGGGGCAAATTACTTTCAATGCCCTAGGATCAAGATGTTGAACTCAGTGCTAAGCACACACATCTCTGCTCTTTCTCGCCCCAACTCTAACAAAAGCGTGGAACACATTCTTTACAAAGAGAATGAAATCCATAATGCAAATGAGTGTTTCTGAAAGACAGCAGCCCAAATCCACCAGGCGACTCCTTTCTCCTCCTAGTACTTTCTTGTAGTGCTGCTACAGCCTGATGGCTACTTCTGAGCACAAGAGAAGGCTCCCCTTACCAGCACCTGTGACCCTTGAAAGCACTTTTTCTAGGGTGAGTTCATGAACTTAACTGTCAGACCATGTATGACGACAGCTCTGACATCCATTATAAAACAAGAGTTCCAAAACAGCTTTGAACTGTGGACTAAGAACTGGCAGCAGTGCACAGCTTCCCAAGGAGAGTCCCTCGAAAGTGACCACAGTGATACTCAGCAATGAGGCAGGCAGCACTTCTGCTAGGAAGAGTTTGCAAACTTAATTGTCCAACCATGTGTGCTGACTATTCAACATTGCTAACATGGTTTATGACCGATGTTTGATTTTTTTCAAACTTGTAATCCTGGGAATAAAATCAAAACTTCAGGTTGAAAGGACAACCTTAATAGCAAAATAACAGAAAAATTATTAACTCATAGTTTTTCAGTAAGGCTAAAGTCAATCATAAGAGCGCTCCCTCTCTGCTCCCTGTCTTAGCTGACTAGCTAACAGGCTTCTGCATGGTTCTGTTTTCACAACTCCTAAAAGGACCCAAGCAGACAGAAAGGAAACATAAATCTTTCCCTTTTAAAAACTGACTTTGATGCTGAGCATGGTGGCTCACGCCAGTAATCGTAGCACTGTGAGAGGCTGAGGCAGGTGGACTATCTGAGCTCAGGATTTTGAGACCAGCCTGAGCCAGATCAAGACCCCGTTTCTAGTCCCAGCTAACTCAGGAGGCTGAGGCAAGAAGATCTCTTGAGCCTCAGGAGTTTAAGGTTGCTGTGAGCTATGAGGCCACAGCACTCTACCCAGGGTGACAAAGTGAGACTCTGTCTCAAAAAACAAAACAAAAAAACTTAATTTTGAGAATCTCTTTTACAGCCTTGAGGAGTTCCTGAACAGACAGCAGGGGGTGTGAGCTGTATACAGGACTCAGTTTCTGCTTCTGGGGCAGAATCAATGACTAGACCACATCTTCAGTGACTGTCCTCCTCCATGGATAGGCAGGGAGCCAACTCTTGAACTTGATGTCCTGCTGTCACTTCTGTTAGCTTCTATTATCTGCCTGAGGCTGTATTATTCACAGTACCCTGTTAATTTGGCTACAGTCATAAATCTTCTTTACCCTCTGGACAACTTCTAAATAAAAAGCCAGAGTACCTGACTCTCTCTGCCAGCATACTCTCCCACCTTCACTTCTGTGCTGGTCCTTTCTACCCAGGAAAAGTAAAATAAAGTTTTTCTTTTCTTTTTTCCTAATCTTTGTCTGGAGAAATCTTTCTCAAAACCTGCACCCACTAGCTCACACCTTAATACAAGTACACTTCTGCTACCTGATGGGCCATTTAAACACTTACAGAAGGATTTCATTCAATTGTCATTTTGAATGTTTGTTTCCTATTGTACAGAAGCTTTCCCATGCAAGAAAGCTAATGCTGTAATGGTGGCTAAATGGTTAATAGGAAACGTTTTCCTCATGCAACATTCCTGAAAATATCCAGGATGATAGAAGTACTTGCTTCACTGGAAAAGTTGCAAAATACTTGAGTAAAGTATTATAGATAGAACAGCATCAGTCAAAGCTAACCGAACTGATTGGGTTGCCTTGGTCAAAGGTACTACAGATTGATGACAATCAGACTCACTTTTAGTGGAAAACACAAGTTGACCCTTATGAAATAGTCACTGGAAAGCCTAGGCACCTAATAAAAAACCTCATATATCTCCTGCTACTACACTCTGATACAATTAAATGCTGCAAAGCTTTAATACATTATGCCAAAATGTATTTCTGCCACTTACAGAAAGCTTTTCATGGTTCATACTGACTGAGGACAATCAAACCCATTATGATCTAGAACCCAGACACTGGGTCTTCTGAGAATGGTATCAGACTGCCCTTGCCACCCACACTGCAGCAAAACTTCAGGACCCTGACCTTGGATTCATAACCTCACAACTCGGAAGGCCCTCTAGACTCTTGCAGTGGTACTGTCTTTGGAGACCTTACAGTGAAGCTAGCCAGAGAAGTTTCTCCCCACAAGAAGACAGCATCCTAGAATGGACAGCTTCTTCCCAAGATCACAGATCATGGCTGCTCTGCTATCAAGATCTCTTCATTTTTTCCTTGTTTATTCCTTAACGAACAGTAGTACCAAAAAGGGGGTGTCTCGTGTAGATTCATTCAATTTCTCATATGTGTATTTATATTTTTAGTATTTCAAACTGTGTATATTCTTTTTAAACGCAAACTTTCAAATTATTCTTAACTTAATCTTAATTTAACTGAAACACTTTAGTAATTTCAGAAGATTAAATTACTTTGATCACTTTATTATGTGATTTTTAACATTATGAAATTATTTTAAGGAATTGTAAGCAAATTACATTAACAGAATTTCTTAAAAGCATGACGCAATCCTTATTCTCGAGAAAAGATAAATAGCTCAGAGGAGTCTGAGCTATGTGAAATATGCACAATTATCAAGCCCAGAGGGACCTAAAAATGGGCCTGATGCAATTGTTTGAAGTCACTGTGCCTCCAACTAGCCACCTTACCCATTATCTTCATGTTTCTGGAACTTAAGATACAAGGAACAATGTATAGCCAATAAATACTTCACGTTATTTTAAAGTAAATTCTTGGTAAACAATTTAGGAGTTGTCTCTTTTCCTTAAAAGCCCTCTTGTCACTGTTGCTAACTGGAATGTACAATCGGAGCAACTTGAATCTGTATTTTCAAATAGCCATCCTCAAACTCTTGAGCTCAAACTCTATATGTAATCATATTTTCTCAATCTCATTATCTAAGGTTGATATTCCAAATTCCTCAAACCAAAAGTCACAACTCAAATCCAAACCTGGCTGCTATCTGTTTTTGCAAATAAAGTTTTTTCCCAATGGATGCTTTGGCATCACAATGGCAGAGCTGAGTAGTTGTGACACAGATTAAATGGCTCACAATGTCTAAAATGTTTCTGGAGCATCTGAGCCTTTATAGAAAAATGTTGCCAATCCTTGCCTTAAACCAGTGGTTCTCAACCTTCCTAAGGCCACGACCCTTTACTACAGTTCCTCATGTGTGGCGACCCCCAACCATAAAATTATTTTCGTTGCTACTTCATAACTGTAATTTTTGCTACTGTTATGAATCGTTATGTAAATATCTGATATTGGGCAACCTCTGGGAAATGGGGTTGACCCCCAAAGGGGTCACGACCCACAGGTTGAGAACTGCTGCCTTAAACCACATTCAGTGACTTAAGCCATTCTCCATATGGCTGGGACCTGATATGCAAGTATAAAATACAGTGCACAAATCAGCAGCACCAGCACCACCTGTATTTTCAAATAGCCATCCTAGACACCTTTTAGAAATGCTGAATCACAGCCCCTACTCTAGACCTACTGAGTTCAAATCTGCATTTTATCAAGATCTCCATTAACATGTGCAAACCATAGTCTGAGACTCAAAGAATGTTAGAACCGGAAGAAAGCACAGAGTCTTTCTAGTCAAATTTACAAAACATAGAAATGATTTTAATGATTATAATGCAGGGATATGTCAGAGAAGGAAGGCTGAGAGCATGAGTGCAGGCATTCTGACCAGACACCGACCACCCTGAACAAGGAAGCTGAGGCCTGGGACACTTCCTAAGAATGGACTTGCCCAAGACTTACTAAGCCAGATGCCTTACAAACTGTTTGTCCTTACCTTTCTGTGACAGCAATTTACGATTAACCTTTCCAGCCTGACCTCAAGACAATGGCTGTACAGGGTTTTGAACATTTAAAAACATTAATATTGCCCCACTGAGGATCCCCCTCCTGCTCAGGCAAGTACCCCTACTCTGTGGAGTAGGATCTATTGTCTGTCTCTGTCTCAATAAAATCTTTCTGTAGCTAGCTGGCTTGCTCTCAAATTCATTCTTCCAAGAAGCCACATGGTAAGTTCAGGCGGCTTTCCTCCCTTCCCTGCGGGACCCCCTGCGTCAGTTATCCATCAGGGCCCTTTAATCCACTGAACATCTTCAACAGTGAAAATATTTTTGTAAGATTATCTGTAGATCTGCTCAGCATGCTATTTCTGCTGTTAAATCATCAATAAAAATGTTCAAAAGAAACGGTTCAAAAAAAAAGGAACTCCTTCCAAGTCATCTCTGAACACAGCTGTAAGTCAACACTGGAATCATCAATCACAACCAAATCTCTCTCACCATGTTAATGGGAAGCCATGTTTCTATCAGACACTCCAGTGAGATCCAGACAGTAACATGCCAGTTTTATAGTCACACCAAATGTGAATTCTTACTCTGACATTCCCTAGAAATGTAATCTTGAAAAGTGCCTATTCAAATCCAAAACAGAATGTACATTATTATTCTAATTGATCGCTCAATAGATTGGCTCTTACTCTCTTTCACACATTTTGCTCAGTTTTATAAACTTGCTTGCTTTCTCAGCTTTTGCGTTTCTCACAACTATTATATAATCTCTACAATTTCTTATATTTCAGAATATTTCCTTATTCAAAATAAATACTTATTTAAAAATTATAACATACAAGCTGTAAGGTAATTTCTGAATAGTACTGTGCTCAAAAAGGACACAGAAAAGAATGGATTTAAATTACGTAACAACAGGTCACAGCCTGACAAAAGTGCAGCCTTCCGTAGACTACAAATACAGGCCAGCATATACTGTGCTTTGTAAACGACAGAATTAAGTAAAGATTTCAGCTGGATCTATTTTATCAACCAGTTTGAGGGCAGCACTAGAATGCCAATCATCGCACTCAGGTAACTTACAGGAACTAAAAACTAAATACAAACAATTGGGTGGCACCTGTGGCTCAGTGGGTAGGGCGCAGGCCCCATATACCAAGGGTGGCAGGTCCGAACCCGGCCCTAGCCAAACTGCAACAAAAAGTAGCCAGGCGTTGTGGCAGGCACCTATAGGCCCAGCTACTCAGGAGGCTGAGGCAAGAGAATTGCCTAAGCCCAGGAGTTGGAGGTTGCTGTGAGCTGTGATACCACAGCACTCTACTGAGGGTGACAAAGTAAGACTCTATCTCTAAAAAATAAATAAATACAAACAATTATTTCAAATGTCTTCATCATCACTTAAACATGTGAGAAAAGTACCACATGCTACTGTTTCTGGTTTTCAGAAAAATCACAAAAGGTCATACAAAGATGTAGGGAGTAATCTAAAGGAGCCATAAAAATTAAAACTTAATGCCAGAAAACAGAATGTGCTCTTTTCGAAAACCTCTTTAAGTATAACAGAACAAAGAGATGTCAAAAATAACTTTCAAGAAGCTCCCTTCCATTAATATTCACTTTTTCCAAAAACTAAATTTAAAAAACATTATCCAAGCTCTATTTGTGGTTGTTAAAACTCAAAATTGCAAGGCAATGCTAAAAAAATAACCCACTTTTTCCCACCTCTTTTTCTCCATGACTCCCACTACTAACTTTGGTTTGCCATACTTTGTATAAATGCAAGCGATGTATTGTTTTTAGTAATACACAGAAAATGAAGTCTAAACACCTAAGAACGAGTACCTACTTCTTCTGGATACTTAATTTAAATGACAGTAAAGGAAATTTTAAAGCATAAATCCTTAAGGAAGAACAAACAGAAAATGAAATAAAAACAACAAAATGGGTGAGTGGAAAGTCAGAGTAACAAATGTTAACTAACTTGAAAAAACTAATACCAAGCTGGCAGCGAGGGAAGCCAAATGGAAAGCTGATTTATAACACAGAACTATTTATATAAATATTTCTAGGCACCAGACTCAAACTGTGCTATCCAATATGATAGCCATTAGCCACATGGAGCTATTAAACTTGAACTGACTAAAATTAAATTTTAAAATTCAGTTTCTTAGTCACACCAGCAACATTTCAAATCTTCTGTAGCTATAAACACCGTATCGAGCAGCACACCAACACACTATTTCTATCATTACAAAACCTTCCATTGAAGCTAAAATAAAAAGTGAAAAATTATAATGGCATGACCTATAGGCACATCAAAAAAACACATACATAGGAATAAATCTAATGAAAGATAGATAAGATCATACACTATCCAAAGGAAATCCTACATAAATGAAGAGATACACTATGGCCATCAGTTGCAGAACCCCCTTTTCAATTAAAAGAACATCAGCTCCTTCTACAATTAACTATGGATTCGATCCCAATCAAAATATTGATAAAAATGTTTGCCTGACAAGCAATTCCAAAGTGCATACAGAAATACAAGAGGTGCAAGATGACAGTTTAGGGACATCTCCTCATCAGTGCTCTCAGGAAGGAAGTCGAGACACTTCCGTCTGGATCGACCCACCCAGAAACAGCACTGCTGAAGGCACAGAGAGACAGCATGAGACAACAGGCACGAAAAAGATAAAAAGAATGGAGTGAAGCTTGCATGGAAAGCAGGTGCAAGGGAGTAGCAATCCAGGTACAGAGCCTTCACGTGGAACCCCTAAACAACTAAGGCCACCAGAGAATCTCCTACACCCATCCCCAACCCCTGTGGGAGTGGACTGGGGACCAACCCAAATCCTGATGGGTCTGTCCCTCTGGCAGAGATGTGGTATGAAACTGGGGGCCCACAGGACTTCCCAGGAGCACAAAAGTCAGCCCTTTAGCAAAGGGCTGGAAAGACTGCAATCTGCCCACAGAGTCTTTAGAGGGAGCCAGTGGCTTATGGCTGGGCATTCACTGGTGCAGCACACAGGTGAGTTTGGGTGTGAAATTTGGTCAGCAGGAAACCCAGCTACTTTAGCAAATTGTGAGTGGGGTGGTGATCACCGAGGCCATGAGCTAGTTAATACCCCAGAAGCTGGGTTTGTCCTGATTTTCAAGGGACCTGCAGCCTGCTAGCTTTGGTTCCACCTCCTAACCTCAGGCAGCCACCTTTGGGCTGATCCACAGTACGGCAGGCCACATCAGGAAGGCCTCACCTTTCACACACTCATCTTTATAATTTCTGGGCACTATTTAAATAACTAAAGCATGTCCTCTGCCTCAAATAAAAAAAAAAAAAGTCACATATAGCACCCTGTCTGACCATAGAACTGAGCAGCAATGCCCTAGAACATCTGGTATAATCTCCAAAACTGTAGCACCCCTCAGCCCTAGGGTTTCAACTCCCAAGCAGCAACCACACACCAGAATAAAAACAGGAAAACAAGACCCAATCTCCATGGCAACCAGCTGAATAACATCTGGGGATTTTTTTCTTTTATTTTTTCTTTTCCTAATAATGGAGTGCCACCTAGTGTTCTTGCAGGAGCTGTTTTTCCCCTAAATTCTCATAGACAACCAAGATCAGAGTAATTATAATTAAATTCCTTTTTCTTTTATCCTTTATCTTGCAGACCACTGAAGATTACATTAGCCTCTGATATATATCTTTATTTCTCTCTCTTTTTTTCTCTTTGTTGTTTTCGTCTTTGGCTTTTTTCTTCCTTTCATACCTGAACCAAAAGGACCATTTCAACCTCAAAGCACAAAGAAGATCAAAGGGAAGGAGGAAATGAGGAAAAGTAGAAGAAGGAAATAAAAAAAATAAAGAAAAACACCATACATGAGGAGGAACCAACAAAAAAATACTAGCAATATAAAAAATCAGAACAGATCAATTCTCCCAATGGATAAAAATGAAGGAAGCTACTACAGAAGATCACATCTATAAAGAAATCATGGAAATGAAAGAAAGGGAATTCAGATTATGGATGGCAAAAATGATGAAGGGAATTGAAGGGAATATGGAAAACCACCAAAAGGAAACCCAAAAATTGACCTTAGAAATGAACAAGAGAGTCCATATCAATAACAAATAGTTAATAAATGGAGGGAAAGGGATGATGCTAAAAAATAATAGAATAAATAAATTTTAAAAAAGGAATGAACATATGACATGACAAAGTTGCCAACTACATGGATGGGGGAGGGGTGTCAGTGACTGACCCACCGTGGTTTTGTTGTTGTGTATTTGTTTATGTGGGAAGTTATGGTTTTACCATTTATGACTTTTGTTACTAGACCCTTATCCACCCACTTCACATGTCAGCACTCTCACATCAGTGGTTCTCAACACCACTTATTATTATTGGTTTTCTTATTGGCAGTGATGAGTTGTAGTCCCCTTTCCAGGGAAGCCAGTGTTCTAAGTATTCTTCATAGTGAAGTTAGAAAGCAGTACTTTTGTGTTTGCTTTACATCAACGTATAAATGACTGAAAATATAGAATATCTAATAATTCTATAAATCTATTCACATCAAGCAATGGCTTTCTTTTTTTCCCTAATGATACAGACACAAGTATGTAAAAGAGGCAATATAATTTGTCAGTAGATGAGATGGAGGAAGAATGGACAATGTCAGATTAAAAAAGGAATGTTGAGGACATTTTCACTAGTTCAGATAGTGAACAAGAAGAAATCATAGAGGTGGAAGGTAAAATTATGCATTCTGAGGATGAGAGTGAAGAGGAAGAAAATGACAATGACGACAGTGGAAAATAAGAAAGGCAAAATATGGAGCCCAAGAAAAGGAGGCCACACCCAGTTTTTAAAAATGAAGTGGCCTACAGCTCACATGATGGCACCTTTGGGAATGATAAGGAACTCACAGCCAATAAAGGATTAGGGAAGACAACTGGCAAATATGAGGACTCAACCAGGATACAACAGAATCCAAAACTCCAATGGAAGCTTTCCAACTACTTATTGATAATGAAACTGTGGATGTAATAATAAAGTTTACAAATCAGAAACTACATCTAGTCAAACAGTTATGTAAGGATGTATTCATCCAAAATTCTGGAGACTTCATAAAAGAAGAAATATTAGGACAAATTGGAATCCCTCTAAACTGTGGTATGTATCAGTAAAATAAAGAAAATATCTAAGATCTTCTGTGAAGAGAATTTTCCAGGTTACTGTGCTACACTTCCAGAACACAGAATGCGAGCCCTTCTGAAATGTCTATATTTTTATGATCCTGCAATACATAAAGCTCATGGACAGCATAAGTTTTGTTTCAGTTCACACACTTTGGAATATGGTTATAAATAAGCTCTCACTTTAATGCAATCCTGATGAGTCTGTCACTATTGATAAGGAATTGGTAACTTTCCATGGGTGTTATCCATTCAGATTTTACATACCAGCTACAGCAGGGAAGTACAGAATTGCAGTGAATCTTTTGTGTGATTCTTCTATAAACTACAGTTTTGTAGAGTAGCTAAATGCAGGGAAACTGGAGAACCTTCGGGGAAATAACAATACTGGCTCCCAGACTGTAAAATGACCGGTTCAGAACTGGCATTTGAATAAGTCCAGAAGAAGAAAGATTACCATGGACAGAAAGTTCACCTCCATTACCTTCAAAAGAATGTAACCAAGGTTGGTACTGTTCACAGAAAAAATGGAATTTGCCTGTAGAACCCAGATCAGCACCAGTGAAAAATTTTCCATCTGGTGTAGTAAGAATTTCCTTTTTTCCTCAAGTGACAATAGTAAGTTATGCTCCCAACACAGGAAAGAAAGTTATTGTACTTTCCACACAGCGTGAAGATATGAAGGTGACAGATAACAAGCCTGATGTAACTTACTTTTATGCAGGTGTTGACACTTAATAAGGGTGTGAGAACATACTCCTATCTCTGAGGGACTCAGGGGTGGCCTTTGTCCATTTCCTTCAACATCATTGACATTGCAGCATACAATTTGTATGTGACTTTTCAAGAAACAAATAGCCACTAGTTACAACTTCATTTGAAGAAACAATTGGGAAGAAAATACTTACTGAAAGATTTGGCACAACAGCTCTGTCAAGAAAACATAAGAATGTGTGCCCAAAATGCACATGGCCTCCACAAAAAATATGCCATGGCTATTAATCTCTCTGGACACAAGTGCAATCAAGGACAAGGCATGGTGACAAGAGGAACAGTTCATACTGAACCAAAAGGAGTTGTTATGAGACAGGCACCAAAAAGCTGATCATAAAATAAGGTCACTGATACCTTTGTCCCCAAGAGAGACCAGAAATACCTGAAGGCATGCAGTAAATGCAGCAAACACATCTGTCCCAGCCACACATCAAAAGAAGGAAATATAATGAAAAGAACAAACAGAATGTGATTAAACTGTTGTTAGTTACTTGTACAATAATATGTAAAATATATAGGTTTTTTACAAAGTTATAATTCTACTTTTTCTAGTGTCAGTGACTAATCTCCCCATTGGTATTCCTTGGGTACCAAATTGGCCTTGGTATGTGACTGCTATAGGAATGAAGGAGTCATTCAGGAAGTTTCAAAATGCTGTAGAAAGTTTCAGCAAAAGATTAAACTATGGGGAAAAAAAGTATCTCAGAGCTTGAACACTCTTGAGTTATCCAAATCATTTAAAGAGACAGAAAACAAGAAGAGTAAAAACAGAGCATTCTCTTAGAGAATTATGGAACTATGTGAACCATCTCCAAGATTCAAATATACTCCTTCTAAAAGGATATGGAACCCTGGGTCAACTCAATTCACACACAGCATCTCCTAGACACGATGTAATTAACTTGGCCAAAGTCAAAGTCTAAACGAAAGAGAAAATGTGCAAGTTGCCAGTTGTAAGCAGTAGCTGACCTGTAAGGGCAAACCCATCAGGGAAGCTGCTGAGAATATTTCTCAGCTGAAATTTCACAAGCCAGAAGAGAGCGGTCTCTGGTCTTCAATCTTCACAAACATAACAACTGCCAGCCTAGGATTCTGTATCCTGCAAAACTAAATTTCATATTTGATGGTGAAATCAAGTATTTTATGTAAAAGCAAACACTGAGGAAACTGCCACCACAAGACCTGTGCTGCAAGATGTACTTAGACCAGGACTACATGAAGACCATCCAAATGGATTGCCAGCAAAGTAAAGTCACTTGGAAACCAAAGGTTAAAGTCTAGCTTCCATAACTGCCCAAGTAACAAAACAAGACAATAGACTGCTACACAACAATAAGAACAGAACTCCACCCTATTTATCAATTCTCTCAATAAATGTGAACAACTTAGAATTCCTCACTGAAGAGGCACAGCTAGCTGACTCGATAAAAAAAGCACAAGCTAACTGTATGCTGTCTTCAGAAAACATACCTAACCTCCAAGACAAATCAAGACTCAGGGTAAAGGGTTGGAAAACAACATTCAGCAAATGGAAACCAAAAGGAAGTGAGAATTGCAAACCTTTTCACAGATACAACTGTCTTTCAAGCAAAGTATAGAAAAACATATATGGACACAGTGTACTAGCAAGGGAGCAATACAACAAGAAGACATTGCAGTCCTAAATATTTATGCACTCAATACTAAGGCCTCCAGATTTATAAAACAGACCATCCTTGACTTGAACAACAAGGTAATCCACAAAACCATAACATCTGGGACTTCAACACCCATTGGCAGAATTAGACACATCCTCCAAGCCAAAACTAAATAAAGAAATGATGTACTTAAACACAACTCTAAAACAAATGGGCTTAACAGACATACATATCTTTTTACCCAATACTACTGCATCTACATTTGTCTTATCAGCTCATGTCTTCTCCAAGACTGTTCGTATCCCAGGACGTAAATCAAACCTCAAAAAATTCAAAAGAATAGAGATTATACCTTGCATCTTCACAGACCACAATGGAATAAAAGCTGAACTCAATTCAAACAGAAATACACATCCCCACACAAAATCATGGAAACCAAACAACTTTATGCTGAACATAAAGTCAAGGGGTCAAGGAGGAGAATCAAAAGGAAATTACTGGATTCCTTGAACAAAGCAACAGTGAAACCACATGCTATCAAAAATTGTGCAAACACAAAAACAGTCCTAAGAGAGATATTTATCACAATAAATGCCCACATTCAGAAGTCCGAAAGAGTGCAAATCAATAATCTAATGAATTATCTCAAGAAATTGGAAAAGGAAAAGCAATCCAATCCCAAACCTAGTGGAAGAAAAGAAATAACCCAAATAAGATCAGAACTAAATGAAATTGAGAAAAAAAGAACCAGTCAGAAGGTCAATACAAAAAGTTGGTTCCTTAAAAAGATAAATAAAAATTTATTTATTTTATTAACCTTTGGCCAGATTAACCAGAAAAAGAAAAGATCTCAAATAAGCTCAAACACAAACAAAGGAAAATAACAGATAACATAAAGATACAAAAGATGATCACTGATTACTGCAAAAACTCTATTCCCAGATATTCAGAAAGGTGGAGGAAATGGACCGATTCCTGGAATCATGCTACCTCCCTATACTCAACCAGGAAGAAATAAAACTCTTGAACAGACTCAGATCAAGCACTGACATTGTAACAGCAATAAAAAGGCTTCCAACAAAATAAAAGTGCTGGACCAGATGGTTTCACACCAGAATTCTGTCAAACTTTTAAAGAGCTTGTACCTATACTGCAGAACATATTCCAAAACATTGAGACAAAAGGAACCCTTCCCAACTCCTTCTATGAAGCAAATATCAACCTGATACCAAAATCAGGAAAGGATCCAACAAAAAAAGAAAACTACAGACCAATATCATTAATGAACATTGATGTAAAAATATTCAATACAATCCTAGCAAACAGAATTCACCTACACATCAAAAAAATAATATCAGGTGGGCTTCATTCCAGGAATGCAAGGCTGGTTCAAGATACACAAATCCATAAACATAATCCACCACATAAACAGAAGTAAAAACAAAGAACATAAGATTCTCTCAATGGATTCAGAAAAAGCATGTGACAAAATTCAGCATCCTTTTTTCATAAGAACACTTAAGATAATAGGTATAGATGGGACATTTCTTAAACAAACCCATAGTCAATATCATACTGAATGAAAAAAAAACTGAAAGCATTCCTGCTTAAAAATGGGAATCAGACAACAAGGTCCGAGTTCACCCCCACTATTCAACACAGTGTGGAAGTCCTAGCCAATGCAATCAGGCAAGAAAAGGATATCAATGTTATCCAAATGGGGACAGAATAGGTCAAACTATTACTCTTTGCTGATGATATGATCTTATAAATAGAAAATCCCAAGGACTCAACCATGAGACTCCTGGAAGTCATGAGGAAATATAGTAACATCTTGGGATATAAATTCAATATTCACAAATCAGTAGCTTTCATATACACCAACAGCCAAACTAAGAATCAAATCAAAGACACAATAACCTTCACAGTAGCATAAAAGAAAATGACATACCTTAGAATATACTTAACAAAGGATGTGACAGATCACCTCAAAGACCTTTCTTTTCTAAGAAAAGAAATAGCAGAGGATGTTAACAAATGGAAGAACATACCATGCTCATGGCTGGAAGAATCAACACTGTTAAAATGTCCATACTACCCAAAGCAACCTACAGATTTAATGCATTAAATACCAATGTGATACTTTGAAGATGTTAAAAAAACAGTTCTTTATTTTGTATGGAACCAAAAAAAAAAAAAAAACCTCAAATAGCAAACACAACTCTACAAAATAAGAACAAATCTGGAGGCATCATGTTACCAGACTTCAGATATTACAAGTAATATTAATATATTAATATATATATTAATATATATTGATATTTACAAGTAAATATTACAAGTCTATAGTCATCATGGCATTGGAATAAAAATAAAGACACAAATCTATGGAACAAAACAGAGAACCTAGAGGTGAAACCAGCCACATATAGCCATGTGATCTTCAATAATGTAAACAAAAACATACAGTGGGGAAAAAATTCCTTTTTAACTAATGATGCTAGGAGAACTGGCTAGCCACACATAAAACACTAAAACTGAACCCACATCTCTCACCACTTACAGAAATTGATTCATGTTGGATAAAAGATTTAAATATAAGACACAAAACTACAAAAACTCTAGAAGACAGTGTGGGAAAAACTCATTGGCATTTGCAGCAATGACAAAAATAAAAAAAAAATGAGACCTGATCAAGTTAAAAAGCTCTGCCCAGGTAAGGACACAATCAACAAAGCAAACAGACAACCTAATAACGAGAATCTACAAGGAACTTAAGGAAATCAACAAGAAAAAAGCAAACAACGCCATTAACAACTGGCCAAAAGACACAAACAGTCTTTTCTCATGAGGAAAAATGGCCAACAAACACATGAAGAAACGCTCATTGTCCCTATGCATCAGAGAAACGCAAATCAAAACTACTCTGAGATATCACCTAACCTCCATGAGAATGGTCCACGTCCCAAGGTCCCAAAGCTGCAGATGCTGGAACACTCATGCACTGTTGTTGGGAATGCAAACTAGTACAGCCTTTATGGAAAGAAGTGTGGAGACTTAAAAGTAGGCCTTCCATTTGCTCCTGCAAGCTCAGTATCTACGTTAAAGAAAAAAGTCACTTGACCATAAGGACATTTCCACTTCAATGTTTACTGCAGCTTAATTCACAATTGCACAGATGTAGAAACAACCCAAGTGCCCATCAACCCATGAATGGACTAATGAATTATAGTCTATGTGAATGCCATGTAATACTACTATTCAGCCATAAAAAATATGGAAACTTTAGATCTTTCCTATTTACATGGAAAGGATCTATAGAACATTCTCTTACGTAAACTACCACAAGAATATAAAAATCAAGCATCCCATGTTCTCAATACTAAGTTGAACCTAGCAGATTAACAACTACAGGGCCACATGAGAGAAAAACTCAATTAAATTCAAGAAGGGGGTGAGTGGGAGGGGGTCAGTAAGTTCCCACCTAATGGGTACAATGTATGGGTATATGGCACACTTCCTTGGCAAAGAACACAACTACAATGCAAACTTTATCTTACAAATGTAAGCCACATAACCTAATCCTAAGCACCCTTATATTAGCCAGAAATAAATAAAAAATAAAATAAAAGAGAATATACCAGAAAAAAAAAGAAAGAAAGAAAGAGAGAAAAAAAGAAATGCAGAAGGCCAGAAAGCACCGAAACTGGTGCTTGGAAGAACAGGAATGTCCATATTATCAAATATCAGACTTAATATAAAGTACAGCAATTAATATAATGTACTATTAGAAGAAGAATAGATAAATAGTTGATGAAAGAGAATAAAGAACCAGAAAGACACATATATAATGAAGGTTCTAGCCAGGGCGACTAGGCAAGGAAAAAAAAAAAAGAAATAAAAGGCATCCAGATTAAAATATTGAGAAGTAAAACTATTCACAAATGAGGTGACCCTCAAATAACATGGATTTGAACTGTGAAGATCCACAGGGTCCCAAGATAATTCAACAGGGAAAAAAATGTCTCTTCTACAAATGCTGCTAGAACAACCAGATAGTCACACACCTAAGAATAAGGTTGGACCCTTACCTGACACTATGTGTAAAAATTAACTCTAAATGGATCAAAGATATAAATATAAGCTAAAACCATAAAAATGTTTGAGAAAACAAAGAAGAAGTAAGTTGTCATAGTCTCACTTTTGGCAATGGATTCTTTGGTTTGCCACTAAAAGCACAAGGAAATGAAGAAAAAATAAACTGGACTTGATCATAATTTTAAAACTTTCAAGCTTCAAAGGACACTATCAAGAAAGTAAGGAGAAAACCCACAAAATGGGAGGAAAGTTTACAAATCATGTATCTGATCAGGGGCTTGCATCCAGAATATATAAAGAACACTTACAACTAAGTAATGAAAAGCCAAGCCAATAAAACATTTGCCAAGGATCTGAACAGACATTTCTCCAGAGAATATATACAAATGGCCAAGAAACACATGAAAATATGCTTGACATCATTAGCCATCAGAAAATACAAATAGACATCACATAATACCATTATATACCCACTAAGATAACTAGAATCAAAAGGTCAGATAATCACAGGTGTTGCCAAAGAGCTAGAGAAATCAGATCCTATACTTACTGCAGATGAGAATATAAAATTATACAGCCAACTGGACCACAGTCTGGCAGTCCCACAAATGTAAACACAGAGTTACCATACGTCTCAGCAATTTTACTCCCAGATCTACCCAAGCAATAGGAATGAAAACATATGTCCACACAATAACTTGTACCACAAGTACTGGCAACAATATTTATACTAACAAAAAGGTAGAAACAACCCAAATATCTTCCAACCCCAAACCAAGCAGAAGAAAAGAAATAACCAAAATTAGAGCAGAATTAAATGAAATTGAAAACAAAAGAATTATACAACAGATCAATAAATCAAAAAGTTGGTTTTTTTAAAAGATCAATAAAATAGATAAACCATTGGCTAACTTAACCAGTAAAAAAAAGAGTAAAATCTCTAATTTCGTCAATTAGAAATGGTAAAGACATAACAACAGATCCCTCAGAAATTCAAAAAATCCTTAACGAATATTACAAGAAACTTTACTCTCAGAAATATGAATATCTGAAGGAAATCGACCAATACTTGGAAGCACACCAACGACCAAGGCTTAGCCAGAATGAAGTAGAAATGTTGAACAGGCCTATATCAAGTTCGGAAATAGCTCAACAACACAAAATCCCCTAAAGAGAAAAGCCCAGGACCAGATAGCTTCACGTCAGAATTCTACCAAACCTTTAAAGAAGAACTAGTACCTATATTACTAAACCTCTTCCAAAATATAGAAAAAGAAAGAATACTACCCAACACATTCTATGAAGCAAATATCACCTTGATCCCTAAATCAGGGAAAGACCCAATAAGAAAAGAAAATTATAGACCAATATCACTAATGAATATTGATGCAAAAATATTCAACAAGATCCTAACAAATAGAATCCAACAACACATCAAACAAATTATACACCATGACCAAGTGGGCTTTATCCCAGGGTCTCAAGGCTGGTTCAATCTCAAGGCTGGTTCAACATACGTAAATCTATAAATGTAATTCAGCACATAAACAAATTAAAAAATAAAGACCATATGATTCTCTCAATTTGTGCAGAAAAAGCTTTTGACAATATCCAGCATCCCTTCATGATCACAACACTTTAAAAAATTGGTATAGAAGGGACATTTGTTAAACTAATAGAGGCCATCTACAGCAAACCCACAGCCAGTACCATTGAATGAAGTTAACTTGAAATCATTTCCACTTAGATCAGGAACCAGGCAAGGTTGTCCATTATCTCCTCTGCTCTTCAACATTGTAATGGAAGTTTTAGCCATTACAATTAGGGAAGAAAAGGCAATCAAGGGTATCCACATAGGGTCAGAAGAGATCAAACTTTCATTCTTCACAGATGAAATGATTGTATATCTGGAAAACACCAGGGATTCTACTACAAAACTTTTAGAAGTGATCAAGGAATACAGCAATGTCTCAGGCTACAAAATCAACACCCACAAATCTGTAGCCTTTATATATACCAACAATAGCCAAGCCGAGAAAATAGTCAAGGACTGTATTCCTTTCACAGTAGTGCCAAAGAAGATGAAATATTTGGGAGTTTACCTAACAAACAATGTGAAAGATCTCTATAAAGAGAACTATGAAACTTTAAGAAAAGAAATATCTGAAAATGTTAACAAATGGAAAAACATACCATGCTCATGGCTGGGAATAATCAACATTGTTAAAATGTCCCTACTACCCAAAGCCATATATAATTTTAATGCAATTCCTATTAAAGCTCCATTGTCATATTTTAAAGATCTCAAAAAAATAATACTTTGTTTTATATGGAATCAGAAAAAAACTCGAATAGCCAAGACATTACTCAGAAATAAAAACAAAGCAGGAGGAATCACGCTACCAGACCTGAGACTGTACTATAAATCAATAGTGATCAAAACGGCATGGTACTGGCACAAAAACAGAGAGGTAGATGTTTGGAGCAGAATAGAGAACCAAGGGATGAATCCAGCTACTTACCGTTACTTGATCTTTGACAAGCCAATTAAAAACATTCAGTGGGGAAAAGGCTCCCTATTTGGCAAATGGTGCTGGGTGAACTGGCTAGCGACCTGTATAAGACTAAAACTGGACCCATACCTTTCACCATCAACTAAGATAGACTCTCACTGGATTAAAGATTTAAACGTAAGACATGAAACTATCAAAATATTAGAAGAAAGTGCAGGGAAAACTCTTGAAGGAATCAGCTTGGGTGAATATTTTATGAGGAGGACTCCCCAGGCAATTGAAGTAGTATCAAAGATACACTACTGGGACCTGATCAAACTAAAAAGCTTCTGTACAGCCAAGAACATAGTAAGTATAGCAAGCAGACAGCTCTCAGAATGGGAGAAAATATTTGTAGGTTATGCCTCTGACAAAGGTTTAATAACCAGAATCCACAGAGAACTCAAGAAACAAGAAAAGAACAAGTGATCCCATCTCAGGATGGGCAAAGGACTTGAAGAGAAACTTCTCTAAGGAAGACAGGCACATGGCCTACAGACATATCAAAAAATGCTCACCATCCTTAATCATCAGAGAAATGCAAATCAAAACTACTTTGAGATATCACCTAACTCCAGTAAGATTAGCCCACATGACAAAATCCAAAAACCAGAGATGTTGGCGTGGATGTGGAGAAAAGGGAACACTTCTACACTGCTGGTGGGAATGCACACTAATACGTTCCTTTTGGAAGGATGTTTGGAGAATACTTAGAGATCTAAAAATTGACCTGCCATTTGATCCTA
>CAUYRH010006306.1:0-32552 GCA_963574655.1 Perodicticus potto
TGTGGCGGGCGCCTGTGGTCCCAGCTACTTGGGAGGCGGAGGCAGGAGACTCGCTTGAGCCCAGGAGTTGGAGGTTGCTGTGAGCTGTGATGCCATGGCACTCTACCAGGGCGACAGCTTGAGGCTCTGTCTCAAAAAAAATAATAATAATAATAATACTTCTTGTATGGCCCAGAATATGGTCTATCTTAGTAAATAATTCTTTCGTGTGTTATTTATTTACTTATTTACAGACAAAGTCTCCCTCTGTTGTGCTGGGTAGAGTGCTGTGACATCATAGCTCACAGCAACCTCAAACTCTTGGGTTCAAGTGATTCTCTTGCCTCAGACTCCGGAGTAGCTGGGACTACAGGCACCTGCCACAGTGCCTGGCTATGTGTGTACTGTAAAGGAATGCTTATTCTGCGGTTGTTGGATGGCATGTTCTATACATCAATTAGATCAAAGTTGTTGGTAATGTTGCTAATATGTATTTGTTCTATCAATTATTAAGAGAGTGGTATTGAAATTTCTGACTATTATAATGGATTTCTGTATTTCTTTTTCTTTCTTTCTTTCTTTCTTTCTTTCTTTCTTTCTTTCTTTCTTTCTTTCTTTCTTTCTTTTTTTGAGACAGAGCCTCAAGCTGTCACCCTGGGTAGAGTGCTGTAGCATCACAGCTCACAGCAACCTCCAACTCCTGGGCTCAAGCGAGTCTCCTGCCTCCACCTCCCAAGTAGCTGGGAGTATAGGCACCTGCCACAACGCCCGGCTATTTTTTGGTTGCAGCCATCATTGTTGTTTGGTGGACCCAGGCTGGATTCAAACCTACCAGCTCAGGTTTATGTGGCTGGCACCTTATCTGCTTGAGCCACAGGCGCCGAGCCAATTTCTGTATTTCTTCTTATAGTTTCTTTTATTTCATTTATTTTGTAGTTGCATAAATACACTAACTGTGCTGTATAATATAAACATGAAACTTGTACAACTAAAACAGAGCTTCATGACAAATATGCCAAATATATATAATATATAAAATATAAATATGTTAAACATTTATATAACTAACAACAGAGTTTTAAAGTGAGTTGAATCATACACATTTATTTCTGACCATAACAAAATTAAGTAAGAAATCAATCACAGAAGGATATCTTGAAATACCCAAATATTTAGGTCAGGTGTGATGGATCATGCCGATTATCCCAGCATTTTTGGAGGCTGAGGCAGGAGGATTGCTTAGGTAAGAGTTCAAGACCAGCCTGGGCAACACAGTGAGACTGTATCTCTAAAAAGAGAAGAAAAATTAGCAGGGCATAATGGCGCATGCCTGTACACATATTCACAGATACTCCGGAGCCTGAGGCAGAAGAGTCACTTGAGTTCAAGGCTGCAGTGAGCTATGATTGTGCCACTGTACTCTAGCCCAGGCAGCAGAGTGAGAGCCTATCTCAGAAAGAGAGGGCGGAAGGAAGGAAGGAAGGAAGGAAAGAAGGAAGGAAGGAAGGAAGGAGGGAGAAAGGGAGGGAGGGAAGGAAAAGAAAGGAAGGCTCCAATACTTAGAAATGAAATACTACTTTTTTTTTCTTTCCAGTTTTTGGCTGAGGCTGGGTTTGAAACCACCACCTCTGGCATATGGGGCGGGCGCCCTACTCCTTTGAGCCACAGGCGCCACCCGAAATGCTACATTTTTTTTAATTATAAAATTTTAACCACAGATTAGGTAAATACTCAGCAATGTAAAACTCGCTGGGTCATGTAAAAGAATTAATTCTCAAAAAAATAAATAAATAAAAGAGTTAATTCTCACACTTGCTTTGCTCATATTTGTGGTGAGGCCTTTATTTTTATTTTTATCAATTTATTTTTTTGAGACGGAGTCTCGCTCTGTTGCCCTGACTAGAGTGCTGTGGCATCATGGCTCAAGTGATCGTCTCCCCTCAGCCTCTCGAGCCCTCCATAACACCCAGCTATTTTGTAGAGACAGAGTCTTGCTCTTGCTCAGGCTGGTCTCGAACGTCTGAGCTCAGGTACTACCCGCTTCAGCCTCTCAAAGTGCTAGGATTATAGGAGTGAGCCACCATGGCCGGCAGTGGTGAGGCCTTTACTTTGCCATGATGTGTGATCTTAGGAGACTAGACTAAATTCTGGATGAGGCACCAAGGAGAGACCAGATGAGTCTTAGTTTCATTAGGCAGAGTGTCTGTCTCTAACGAAGGCCAAGCAGGGCAAGTATGTGTGTGGTAGAGAAGACTCTGCTTAGAGGCATCAATCTTAGCATATTTGTCACGTCAGGGGTTACCTTCAGCTTCAGAGGTCTGGCTCAGAGTGTGGCTCTGATTTTGACAACAGCTTAATTCTTTGATGTGCAGTAAGTTTTCTAATAGGTTAATGACTTGGGTTCCATTTTTGATTGGTATTCTTTCAGCCATCATTGAACAGTCTTTGTTTCCATTAAAGGGGGTGCAGGGGTCTTGACAGAGCAAGAAAAGTCAGATGGTCAATGAGTCAGCTAGGGGTGTTAACAAATTGATGATACTAGTTAAAAAGCAGTAATCTGGAGAAATTAAACATCTTTATTACTCACAAAGTGCATAACCATAACCTAAAGGGAGTCACTTCTCAATTTGGTCTGTTTCCTTATCTGTAAAAGGATTGGAAAAGTTCAAATTGGATAGTTTTATATTTTTAAATCCTTATTAACTGGGCGGCACCTGTGGCTCAGTGAGTAGGGTGCTGGCCCCATATACCAAGGGTGGCGGGTTCAAACCCAGCCCTGGCCAAACTGCAACAACAACAAAATAATAGCTGGGCGTTGTGGTGGGTACCTGTAGTCCCAGCTACTTGGGAGGCTGAGGCTGAGGCTTCTGCTGTTCTTGAGTATAGAATTGCTTAAGCCCAAGAGCTGGAGGTTGCTATGAGCTGTGATGCCACAGCACTCTACCAAAGGCGACAAAGTGCGACTCTGTCTCTAAAAAAAAAAAAAAAAAAATCCTCATTAACTAAAAGAAGAAATCTGACTCAGACCAAAAAACCAATGGAGGGGTGTGTGTTCAGAAATGGTTTATTTGGACGAGTGGTCATCACAACACTACAAATACTCACAAGTTTGGGCCTCGCTATGCCCAACAGTGGCTCTTCTCACTCATGCCAGAACCTGACAAGTTTGGAGACTGTCTGAGCCAGAACAGAGTAAACCCCCGTTCAGAGGAGCCCTGGAAAGACATACTTCCCAGCCAGGATGGAAGGAATTCCAGAGGCTTTCAGAGGAGCATGGACCACACCGGGCTGGGGCTGCCAGAGGCGGTGAAGCTATCAAACAAACACGCTCCCCTTTCTCCTAATTACACAAAGACTTTTCAAACGCACCCCTACCCGTTGAGAGTCTGCTTGAATGTTGAACTTCTCGAATCCCCATATCAGCCGTCCTTCTAGTTCACACATGAGATAGCACATGCTGTGACATGATAATGGCCTCCAGATCTAGGTGTTCCAGAGGGCTTTTGGGTATGGAAGATAACCGGCTCAATTTCCAAAGATAAACTGGTCTGTGAGACGGCTGCTGATGGAAGAAGGCGGAGAGCCTCAAGTCTTGGGAAAGTTCCCTTGAATTTGGATGCTGTGCCAGTCCTTCTGCTGTGCTTAATCTGCCTTGAAACGACTCTGCTGACTGGCTGCTTTATCACCGAGAAAGCCACTCAACTTCCTCCTCCACAGCTTTTGAAGATGAGGTCTGCCCTGTCTGAAAGCAATGTCATAAATAAAAAGATATAATATGCAAGGATGTGCCCAAGAGGATTGTTTAAAACTGACATGTTGGTGAGAAACCATCAGCAAAGGCTCAGGCACATACAGTGTCAGGCTCAGAATTTGACAAGTACCAAAGCAAATTGCTGAGTGAGTGATAATATAAAGTATAATCCTATTCTGGAAAAAACAATGATAATAATAATGTTGATATACATAGAGAAAAAATAGGAAGAGCATACATCAAAGGCACTATAATGTGATCAATGACTGTTTCGGGGGGGTGAAATGGGATAGAATTTGGGGATATTTTGCTGTATGTGTTATATATCTCTGCAATGTCTGAATTATTGTTTTGTTTTGATTTTTTAGAGACAGGGGTCTTGCTGTATTGCCCAGGTTGGCCTCAAACTCCTGGGCTAAAGCAATCCTTCCACCTCAAATTCTTAAGTGGCTGAAACCACAGGTGGGTGCATTGTGCCAGATAGAATTTATATATGTTTAGGTACTTTTGGATCAGAAGGAAAGAAAGAGGGATAAAGGGAGAGGAGAGGGAAGAGGGGAAGGCAGGAAGGCAGGAAGGGAGGAAGGACTACGTTAGCAACATCTCTCCACTCCTGGCTGCCTGTGCCCTCTCACTAGTCAATGTGAGGATTTGGTGCTGATTTGCGTTCATGGTCAAATGCTTTTTCTTGAGACACAGAGACACTTTCTTTCTATACCTGTAAATCTTACTCCACAGTATGCGATAGCAGAGTATCACCTTCATTCATTTGTAATGGCTCTGTTTCCAACCGGACAGGTTGTACCTACAGGCACTAATATAGTAATATACTGGAGGTAACTGGGTACTGTTTTTGAGCACTGAAGTTGAAATTTATTTATATGCCATTTTCAGTAAAATGATAAACGAGTCACACCAGTTTTGAAATTTTAGAGTTTTATTTTTCTTTTCCTGACAAGCAGTCTCACACTGTTGCCCAGACTGGAGTGCAATGATGTGATTGCAGCTCACTGCAGCCTTGAACTCCTGGGCTCAATCAGTCCTCTCACCTCGGCCTCCTTAGCTGGAACTGCTGGTGTGCACCACTAAGCCTAGCTCGGTTAGCATTTAATACCTACTTGTTACCTGCTGCTTTGTTTTCATTTGCCACTGGGGAGGGTACAAGGATGACCTGAATCCTGAAGGTATATATTATAAATAATCCAAATATGGTTCTGTGCTCAAAAGAGGGCTCAGACACTAGGCTATGCAGTTCCTTAGCCAAATAAATGACTTCCTACCCAGGAAACTGAGGACGCTTCATTAGTCCTTAAATGAAGAATTTGGTCATCTAGCAAAGAGGGAGAATGCAGAGCTAGAATAAGTGCTACATGAAGGGAAGATACAGGCAAAAAGGTGAGAGGGACAGATGCCAAGAATGTTCTGAAAAGACACAATATTCACCCT
The DNA here is from genome assembly GCA_963574655.1 of Perodicticus potto. Lineage (NCBI taxonomy): Eukaryota > Metazoa > Chordata > Mammalia > Primates > Lorisidae > Perodicticus > Perodicticus potto. The sequence continues at coordinate 5,177 of CAUYRH010006306.1, forward strand.
AACACCATCATTTTGCAGATAGTGGCACTGTGGCCCACAGAGAAGGGAGGCCTCTTAGTTATTCAGGGGTGGGGTAGAATTAGAGCTCTCTTGGCTCCCACCTTTGAGCTTCCAGTTAGGCTAGGACAGACCAGGGAGTGGCTAGAATGCGCTGCTGGAGTAGGGGGTTGTCACAGCACAGAGGGAAGCCACTCAAGTTTTGAGGAGGAAGTGAGTGGCAAAGGTGAGGCAGGAGCTAAGATAATTTCGAGGTTTCCAGGCTTAGTGGGAAGCTGGAAATTATATTATATTTTGGTAACTAATTTCCTATTTCATGGCTGTGTGAACACATAGAATCAGTCCTAGAAAAATGATGAGTTCAATTTCAAACAATTGTTTACAAAGGAACTATTTGATTGGAATGTAATCTCTTAAACAAAAATTATGTCTTTAGACTCAGATTATAGTTTTCAAAAGTTCATTAACTGGGGCTGGAGAATGTGGATACATTCTGTAATACATCAGTCAGGGCCTCTGAGTCTTTGTTGCAGCCTCGAGGAAATGAAGCCTCTCATCACTTGAGTCCACACCCCAATATGCCTCATATTCTCTTTACGTTTGAAAAGAAAGAAATCAAATATTGACTCCTTTTTTTTCTGAGTTCTTTATTAGAGGCGTATTGTAGTTGCATTTGTTTTATTTTTACTCTGCTCAGAAGCAGTGACTACCAGTACCCCATAAACAGCAACAGGGCAGTGAAAAAGTCTGCCTTACTTTTTTTATGTTGATTAATTTCTCTGCAGATCCTAGTTATCAAGCTTTTGTCTGATTCATAAAATGCAAATATTTTTTCCAATTCTGATGGTTGTCGTCTGTTTTGGTTGTGGTCTCCTTAGCTATACAGAAGCTATTCAATTTAATTAATAGTTTTTTTGTTGTTGTTGCAATTGCCACTGAAGTCTTTTTTTTTTAAATCTCATTTTGTCACCCTCGGTAGAGTGCCATGGCATCATAGCTCACAGCAACCTCAAACTCTTGGGCTTAAGTGATTCTCTTGCCTCAGCCTCCCAAGTAGCTGGGACTACAGGTGCCTACCACAATGCCCAGCTACTTTTAGAGTCGGGGGTCTTGCTCTTGCTCAGACTGGTCTCCAACCTGTGAGCTCAGGCAATCCACCTGCCTCAACCTCCTAGAGTGCTAGGATTACAGGCATGAGCCACTGAGCTCATTCTTAAAGGCTTCTTTATAAAGTGTTTCCCCAGTTCGATAACTTCAAGTGCTTTCCCCACAGTTTCTTCAAGAATTTTTATTGTTTCATGCCTTAAATTTAGATCTTTTATCCATTTTGAACCAATTTTAGTGAGTGGCCAATAATCCCTTATGTCACTGGGCCAGAGAAATGAATAAACCTTCTCTAAAGAAGAAGACAAATGGCTTCAAACCATTTGTTAGACAAATGGCTGACAAACATATGAAAAAATGCTCATTGTCCCTAATTATCAGAGAAATGCAAATTAAAACCACCCTAAGATATTACCTAACCCTAGTGAGAATGGCCCAATTCACAAAATCCCAAAGCTGCAGATTCTGGCGTGGATGTGGAGAGAGGGGAACACTTTTACACTGCTGGTGGGACTGTAAATACAACCTTTTTGGAAGGAAGTATGGAACCCTCAAAGAATTCAAACTAGAACTCCCATTTGATCCTGCCATCCCATTACTGGGCATTTTCCCAGAAGAAAAAAAATCATTTTATCATAAGGACATTTGCACTAGACTGTTTATGACAGCTTAATTTACAATAGCCAAACTGCAGAAACAACCTAAATGTCTACCAACCCAGGAATGGATTAACAAGCTGTGGTATATGTATACTAGGAATACTAAGCCACTAAAAAAGATGGAGACTTTACATTTTTTGTATTAACTTGAATGAAGGTGGAACACATTCTTCTTAGTAAAGTATCACAAGAATGGAGAAGCATGGCTCGGCGCCTATGGCTCAACGGGCTAAGGCACCAGCCATGTACACCTGAGCTGGCGGGTTCGAATCCAGCCCAGCCAGCCAAACAACAATGATGGCTGCAACCAAAAAAAAAAAAATGGCCAGGCGTGTGGTGGGCGCCTGTAGTCTCAGCTACTTGGGAGGCTGGGGCAAGAGACTCGCTTGAGCCCAGGAATTGGAGGTTGCTGTGAGCTGTGTAATGCCACAGCACTCTCTCCAGGGTGACAGCTTGAGGCTCTGTCTCAAAAAAAAAAAAAAAAAAAAGGGAGAAGCAAGAGTCCAATGCACTCAATTCTGATATGTGAACAATTGATGGCCTAGTACATGGTGGGAGGTGGGGGAATGGGGGAGCAGAAAGAGGGAAGGAAGGAGTGGGGTGCGGGGTTACAGTGTGTGACACGCCTCTTGGAGATGGCACACTAATATATGAGAGACTTTACCTAATAAATCCAATTATTGTAACCTGGTTCTCTGTATTCTCAATGAATCCCCAACAATAAAAAAGAAAAAGGAAAAGGCTACCTTTGGGTACAGACACAAAAATGTATTGCAATCAGCAGCACGAGTCCCATTACCAGCACCTCTAGAGTTGTAGCCAGAGACCGGTCAGTCAACTGGGGTCTCACAGGAATGGCAAAGAACCGGGGGAGTCAGATTGAGTTCCGATCCCAACTCTGCCATCACGAGTTGTGAGATCTTGGCCATGTCATGCAGCATCTCTACAGTTGATTCTCATCTATAAAATGGAGCTAATGATAACTCATCCTGGGTTTGTGCTGGCTTTTAGAACTGCTCGACAGTGTGCCTACGGAGGTGACTGCAGTGCTGGGCGTGTGTGCTGAGCATCTCGGTCAACATGGAGCTACACGAATGGGCTCGCCCATACTGAGTGGGCTCTTTCCTGAATGGTGGTGTTGGTTCTCAAGTAACAGGCGCCCTTTCTTCAGATGACCTCTACAATTAAAGAAGATACAAGTATAACAAAACCACTTTGTAGTTTACTTCTCCAGGGTCAATTGTTTTGAGGGCATTACTGAGAGCCTTTAAGAAAGATATATATTTCCACATCTCTGATTTATGTAAAACTATCCGCCCCAAACCAAAATAGACCCTTTCTCTCTCTGGGTCTGGCCTGCTTCCCAGCTGTTCACATTCCCTCTGGGATTGTTAGAAGAGCCACTGGCTCAGCAGGAGCCGGAGGAAAGTAAATAGCTCGGCCAGGCAAGGGCCCCACCCACCATTTTATTTTGCTAAATCACTCCTTTAGCTAATATTTCAGGGATAGACACGCGACGCATCTGGCTCCAACCAAATATTTTCAGTCGCTCGGATCCCAAGGTAAATATTTGCCAGGTCGATTGCAGTAACATTGGTAGCGAGAAACACTGAGCCGTTTATCAACTTTCAATCAGGGCCAGCGCAGCTGCTCCGGCCGCGGCCCCGCCCCCTCTCCCGTGAGCCCCCGCGCCGGCCCCGCCCCCTTCCGGTCGCGCCGGGGCCTGGGAGCTTCTGGGCGTGGGGAGGCGAGGAGGCGAGTCCTTGGGAAGGAACGCGGAGGGTTTGCTACGTTGCTTGCTTCGCTGGGTTCTTTTCTTTTTACTTATTTATTTATTTATTCATTTTTTTTTTTTTTTGAGACAGAGCCTCAAGCTGTCACTCTGGGTAGAGTGCTGTGGCAACACAGCTCACAGCAACCTCCAGTTCCTGGGCTCAAGCGAGTCTCTTCCCTCTGCCTCCCAAGTAGCTGGGCCTACAGGTGCCCGCCACAACGCCCGGCCATTTTTTGGTTGCAGCCGTCAACTGGGGTCAGTCATCTGGGGTCTCACAAGAATGGCAAAGAGCCGGGGGACTCAGATTGAGTTCCAATCCCAACTCTGCCATCACGAGTTGTGAGATCTTGGCCATGTCATGCAGCATCTCTACAGTTGATTCTCATCTATAAAATGGAGCTAATGATAATGGAGCTAATGATGGAGCCGGGCCAGGGCTGGATTCGAACCAACCAGCTCAGGTGTACGTGGCTGGCGCCTTAGCCCGTTGAGGCACAGGCGCCAAACCTACTTATTTATTTTTTTAAGCAGGTGTTAACTTTACTCACATCCCACGACTTGTTGAAAAGGTGTTGGTTGTGGCTATCTGGACGTATCGTGACACACCAGGGAAGGTTTAGGAGACCTTGTAGGTCTCAAAACTCCTGGGTTCAAGCCATCCTCTTGCTTGACCTACAAGACACGCGGTGGCAGGTGTGATTTGGGGGAAAAGGCCTGGGAGATGCTTCCGAAGACCTTTGTCCATCACTTTAATTGCTACTTTGGGAGATTTTTCCATTGGCCCAAGGCCTTTGAGCTACAGTATAAACAGTACTCTGGGCTTCGTGTCTTATCCCATCATTTGCACTTCCGTGGGAGTGCATACATCAGCCCTTTCCTGAAGGAGGAAACTAGGCAGGAAGTGGGGATGGGAACATAGAAAAATGGGAGGGTAGGTGCAGAGTATATTAGAAGCAAACTTCTTGCTTCATTTTGTGGGGCAGAGTTTATGAATCTTTTTGGGATCCTTCTGAGACTCGGACAAAAACCGAGGACCGTTTACCCAGGAAAACGTGTGAACATAGTATTTACCTACAGTCAAGAGTAGCCCATCTATAGATACCCATGAGGGTTGGGATGGGGCATAAACTCCAGGTTAGGAACTCTTGGATTTGACGTACATCATCATACCCTGGCATCCTGGGCTTAAGGAGCCAAAATTCCTTGTCTTGTCAAGGGGTTAGGACTAGGGTGAGTAGAATGAGGCATTGCCTTGGACACAATTCCAAAAGTACAGCAATCAAGTAATATTTTCATGCAATATTTTAAGCAATCATGGCCAGGCACATTTACTCACACCTGTAATCCTAGCACTCTGGGAGGCAAAGGCTAAAGGATTCCCTGAGCTCAAGAGTCCAAGACCAGCCTGAGCAAGAGCCAGACCCTGTCTCTACTAACAATAGAAAAATGAGCTGGGTGGTGGTGGTGGTGGGGGGGCGCCTGTAGTCCCAACTATTCTGGAGGCTAAAGCAAGAGGATGGCTTGAACCCAGGAGTTTGAGTTTGTTGTGAGCTAGGCTGATGTCAGAGCACTCTAGCCTGGACAGCATAGTGAAACTCTGTTTCTAATAATAATAATTTCCATCTATTTTATTATAATTTCCTAGAATTTTATCTCATGATGGTCTTCTCTCTCCAATTTCTATGTTTTGCTAGTTCCCTAGTTATGCTGCTTCTCCCCAAATAACTCTGGAATTGACCTAATCCTGAGGGTTTGGGAGCCAGATTCCCTGATCAATGTTTTGTCCTCAAGGCCCTCCCTCCCACTCTTATCCTGGGTGATTTAACTTTTATGGAGATTTTTTTTTTAAGAACTGCTACAAGGTATGTAATCTTAGAAAGCTAATTTCTATCTTCTTGGGGGAAGAAAACAAAAAAAGGCAGCAACAAATTTTCTCCCTGTTTGTTTTGAAAGGTGTTTTTTTTTTTTGAAACAGAGTTTTACTCTGTACTCTGGGTAGAGTGCTGTGGCATCATCATAGCTCACAGCAAATCTTAAATTCTTGGGCTTAAGAGATCCTCTTGTTGGGCGGCACCTGTGGCTCAAAGGAGTAGGGTGCCGGTCCCATATGCCGGAGGTAGTGGGTTCAAACCCAACCCCGGCCAAAAACTGCAAAAAAAAAAAAAAATCAATCAATCAATAAAAAGAGATCCTCTTGCTCCAGCCTTCCAGGTAGCTGGGACTTAGGCACTACCACCATGCCTGGCTAATTTTTGTTTTTTTACTAGTGATGGAGACTCACTCTCTGTTCAGGTGGGTTGGAACTTCTGAGCTCAAGCAGTCCACCTGCCTCGACCTCCCAGAGTGCTAAGATTACAGGCATGAGCCATTTTGCCCAGCCTTCAAAGTTATTTTTAGATTTGGAGCGAACATAACAACCTTATGAGGTAGGTACTGTTACTATTCCTGTTTTTCTGATGAAGAAATTAAGGCACGAGAATGTTAAGTTGCCCAAGGTTTCAGATCTAAATATTGGAACCAGGATTCAAATCCAGACATCCTGACTTGAGGGTCCATGCTTTTAATCAGCACACAGTGTGGCCTCTCTTCTAGGCCATTTGGCTCCAGCTTGAACAATTCTAGTATTGGGAAGCTCAGTCTCTCAGGGGATTCTTGGTTCTGTGGTTGAGCAGCTTCAGTTTGAATGTCTTTTATTTGTTGGTTTAAGTCAAAGACAGTTGTCCAAAATGACAACTATAATATGTTCATGCACTATTGTAAGCAGTCATGGCCAGGAGCTTTCTTGTCTAAACAAGAAAAGAGGTACAAAGCAGAGTGAAGACCACAAAGAATAAAATCCCTTAATCTGCCCTGCACCCATCATTCCTGACCCACTTCCAGTTCTGTGGGCTTCTTAAAAAGACACAAGGTTCCCCTTTTTAGTTTTGTGCCTTTTGAAAGTAAAGTTCCTACTCTATGTGTTTATACCTTGTTCCGGAAAGGACTTCAGATGGCCTACATGGATTATAAAATATAATTAAGTAATATAAATTGTAAGCAAAAGATTTAGAAGCAAATATTCCAAATTATTAACAGTGGGACAGAAATAGTGATAGAAAAGAGTGAGAAAAGAACTTCAAGTGTATGATGTGACCTAGCAATTTCACATTTAGGTATTTGTCCTTCAGAAATAGTCACAAGCTATTCTTATACTTATAAGGATAAATAGTCAAGGATTTTTATTGTCCTCATGTTTGTAATTGTACAATATATGATAGGCAATTTATATGTCCATCTGGCCAGTGCTATAATCCCAGCACTTTGAGAGGCCAAGGTTTTCTTAAGGCCAAAGTTTTCTTGAGACCAAAAGTTCATGAATAGCCTGGGCAATATAGTAAGACCTTGTCTCTACAAAAAATTAAAAACTTAGCTGTTTCTGGTGCCACAAGCCTGTTGGAGGGTCTCTTAAGCTTGGAGGTTTGAGGTTGCAGTGAGTTATGATTGTGCCACTGCATTCTAGCGTATAGTAAGAACATACTGTCTCTTAAAAAGAAAAACTCCGTCAATAAGGACATGGCTAATAAATAATGAAATATCTTCACTTGAAAAAAACTGTGTTAACAAAACAGCTCTTTATACACTAATGTGGAAAGATGTCAGTAACATAGTGTGGTACCTGTCTTTGTAAAAATAAAACCTTTGCATGGTGTTCATCGAAAAAAGATTTGGAAGCATATATTCCAAATTACTAACAATGGTTACCCCTGGGGACAGAAATAGTGATAGAAAAGAGTGAGAGAAGAACTTTAAGCAGTCAAGATCAAGTCCTTACATTTTAGGCTCAAAGGGCAACGGTTTTCCGGGCACCATGGTTTTTCAAAGTCTGACACATCCTGGGTGTTGGAATTGATCAAGGGAGGCTGGGTCATGTCTTCAGCATGTACTGTGTAATTTAAAGTTTATTGCTAGCATAGTAAACAATCATCTTAAAAACAGTGTTTCTAATTCAGTCTTACCCCAAAAAAGTATCAAAATTGCTTCTCTGCTATTCAGACTACTTTTACTGCTTCAATGCATAATATTAAGATGAACTCTTCCTATTTGCCCTGGAGAAAATCATTGTTGGCATTTAAATGACATATTCCCCTTGTCATCCCAGTGGAGGTACAGCAGTTTAAAAAAAACAAAACACTTTTTTTCTCATTTCAAACATTTATTGAAGAAAATGTAGAAATAAGAAAAAGTATAGAGAAGAAAACACAATCGCTTATATTCCCACACCCCAAATGTGACCACTGTGAAGCTTTAAATGTAATTCTTTCCTGTCTTTTTAACATCTATAGCATTATTTTAGTAGTTTTTATTGTGATAAAATACACCCAATATAAAATTTACCATTTCAGTCACTTCTAAGTATACAATTCAGTGGCACTAAGTACATTCACATGTGTTCAACCATGATGACTGTCCATCTCCAGAACATCTTCATCACCTTAAGCTCCATCTCTGTCCGTTAAACAGCAACTCTGCATTACTCCCACCATCAGTCCCGGTAACCACTATTCTACTTTTTGTGTCTGAATTTGACCTCATGTCTCTAGGAATCTCATATAAGTGGAATCTGACAATATTTGTCCTTTTGTGTCTCGCTTATTTCACTTGGAATTATGTTTTCAGGGTTCATCTGCATTTAGCATGTATCAGAATTTCCTACCTCCTTCAGACGGAATAATATTCCATTATGTATATATACAACATTTTATTTATTCATTCATCTGTTGATAGACATTTGAGTTATTTCCCCCTTTTGGTTATTGTGAAAAATGCTGGTATGAACATCGATACACAAATAATCTGGTTTCAAGTCCCTAATTTTAATTTTGGGAGGAATATATCCAGAGTAGAATCACTGGATCATGTGCTAATTCAATGTTTAATATTTGAAGCACCACTATATATTATTTTTTTCCCTTAGCAACTTCACCATTTTACATACCTACCAGCAGTGCACAGGGGTTCCAGTTTCTGCACTTCCTCACCAACACTGGTTATTTTCCATTTTTTCTTTTTGATAATTACCATCCTAATTGGTGTGAAGTGATAGCTCGTTGTAGTTTTGATTTGCATTTCCCTAGTGATTAGTGATGCTGAGCATCTTTTCATGAGTGTATTAACTCTTTGTGTATCTTCTGTAGTGAACTCTCAAGTCTTTTGTCCAGTTTTTATTTATTTTATTTTATTTTTTTGAGACAGAGTCTCACTTTGTCACCCTCTGTAGAGTGCTGTGGTTTCACAGCTCACAGCAACCTTAAACTCTTGTGCTTAAGTGATTTTCTTGCCTCAGCCTCCCAAGTAGCTGGGACTCCAGGCGCCCACCACAATGCCCAGCTCGCTCTGGTTCAGGCTGATCTCATACTCATGAGCTCAGGCAGTCCACTCACCTCGGCCTCCCAAGTACTGGGATTACAGGTATGAGCCATTGTGCCCAGCTTTTGTCCAATTAAGTTGTTTGAGTTTTCTGTTGTTGAGTTGGAGATCTTTATATATTCTCATTAATCTCTTATCAGATATATGATTTGCAAATACTTTTCCCCTCTGTAAGTTGTCTTTTCTCTATTAATAGTGTCCTTTGATACATAAAAGCTTTTTAATTGTTTTTTTTTTTTTTAAGTTGTTTCATTTTGTCACCCTCACCACAATGCCCTGCTATTTTTAGAGATGAGGTCTTGCTCTGGTCAGATTGTTCTGGAACCTATGAGCTCAGGCAATCTACGCAGCTTGGCCTCCCAGAGTGCTAGGATTACAGGCGTGAGTCACCGCGCACCGGCCTAATTTTTTTTTGCAGTTTTTCTGGCCGGGGCTGGGTTTGAACCCACCACCTCCAGTATATGGGGCCAGCGCCTTACTCCTTGGAGCCACAAGTGCTGCCCTAATCTTTTTTTTTGGCCAGGGTTGGGTTTGAACCCACCACCTCCAGCATATGGGGCCGGTGCCCCACTCAATGAGCCACAGGTGCCGCCCTAATATTTTTTTTTTTGAGACAGTCTCATGCTGTCACTCTGGGTAGAGTGCCCTCGTATTGTACCTCACAGCAACTTCAAACTCCTGGTCTCAAGTGTTCCTCTTGCCTAAGCCCTCCCAGGTAGCCGGGACTACAGGTGTGCACCACCATGCTTCGGTGGTTTTTCTCCTTTTAGTAAGAGATGAGGTCTCACTCTTCTTCAGGCTGGTCTTGAACTCCTGAACTCAAGCAATCCATCTGCCTCAGCCTCCCAGAGTGCTAGAATTATAGGCGTGAGCCACCACATTCCACCAAAAGTTCTTAATTTTGATGCAGTCCGTTTTTTCTTTATTATCTGTGCTTTTGATGTCAGTCTAAGAATTTATAGCCAAATCCAATTTCATGAAGCCTTTTCCCTGTGTTTTCTCTTAAGAGTTTATAGTTTTAGGTCTCTCATTTAGGTCTCCGATTAGTTTCGTGTTAATATTTGTATATGGTGTAATGAAAGAGTCCAACTTCATTCTTTTAGATGTGCATTTTTCCTGCATCATTTGTTGAAAAGGCTTCCTTTTCCCTTCATGCAGCCCTTTTTAATGCCAGACCTGTTCTGGCTGGAGCCTAGGCTGCTTTTCTGGGCTGTCTTCTCCCCGACTAATGTGTGCTCAGGGATCGTAACGTTAGGAGCATCGACTGGGGAAAGTGATTGCTGAAATGCTGACTGTGGGGAGCTTACTGAAAGCTTGTCTAAACCAGATTCATTTGTTGTGAAATGGGGATAATGATTAGAAGACCTATCTTGTTTTACAAACAGTTGCATAGATACTGGTATTTTGCTATGACTAAGGCGCTGTGGTTAATGCTTATGGGGAGTACACTCTGTGCTAAGTGCTATGTGTTAAATGCTTTGTAGATAATATCTCATTTAATATACAGACTAATTTTATGAGGTAGATATTATCATTTTCACCATTTTTACCACCTCTGAGCTACTTCTGTCATCTGTAAAATGAGGAAAATTGTATCTACCTTGTAGAACTGTTGTGAAGATTAAATACAAGTTGTGAACCTAAAGGGTTTAGCTAAGAATATGTGCACATTACGTGCTTGACTCCTCCTTTAAACTACATTAAATTGCTAACAATCTCCAATTTCCTGATAATTCCCCTTCAAGGTGAATTATAATGATTATATCGGTCAGATTGGAAAACTAGGATACCATTTATTTGTGGGACTAGAAGCCCTTATCGTCACTGACCTGCAGGGCCCAGGCAAGGCAACTTTAAATCAGGTGCTAGGAAGACGTGCAGTCATTCCTTTAGAAGTAAACAAGCACCAGCAGCCTTGGAGACGGCTGAATATTTATTTTGGCCCAATGTGTTAGTGATGTTTTAATACTTCTTCATTTTGGTAGGTAAAGTGCCATTTCCTTAAACCTTTTTCATTTTACTACCTTTGTTCACCTCCTTTATTTATTTTTTTAAATAATAATTGTAGTGATGATGCACAACTACTGCAACCAAACTAGGGAGGCAAGCAGTGCTTCAGGTAGTTACTCTGGGTCACGCGTTATGGATTTTTGTATGGACATTCACTGGATGGATCCAGGCCACAAAGTTCCTGTTCAGCTGCAGCTAATAAATTAACTGGCAGTGGGATCAAGTCCTGCTCTTCAGTGGCAGCTGGGCCCTCCCTCAGACTCTTCAGGCAATCCCTTTTTGTATTGCTAATTGACTGCCTAATTCCCCACAGCAGCTGTTGGAAACCTTTTCCACTCTCCTTCATCCCCTTAATCTTCTCCCTGCTCACAGCCCACTGGCAGGTGATTGTGCATCGTAATCAGTTCTCCTTCCCAGGGCTTTGGGTCCTCTGCCATCCTCACCTCATCTGCCTGGGCCCCTTGTCCCCAGGCCCCGCCTGTGTCTCCAGGCGTGGCTTCTTCAGTTACTGCCTCTCCTACAGCTTCAACCTCTCCTTGTCTTTTCCCTTCACCCATAGAAAAGCTCAAATCTTCCTTAACCTATAGAGGCCCAAACCGTATTACCCTGGAAGCTAATCCCTTTCGTTTCTGTCAAGCTCTTAATTTTATTATTACAAAAGTAACACATATTTGTAGTAAAAGAATTGGAAAATATAAATAAACATGTTTCAAAAACCCATAATCACATTTCTAGAGGTAACCACCAATGTTAACATTTTGGTTTCCGTCTGTGAATATGTAATATTCATTTATTGCTCTCAATAAATGAATATTAATTTTTTGTCTATGAATCTTCTGTCTATGAATATGTAATATTCATTTATTGAGAGCATTCTGGATATTCTAATTTGTAACCTGATACTTTTCCTGTGTCAGTAAGTATTCTACAGTGTTTTTTTTTTTTAATCTCTGCATTAAACTTTTCATTGTATAGATGCATTGTCATTTAATTAGCCATTTTAAACCATAACCACAAGGTTATTTCCAACTATTTGCTATAATTAATAACATATTGGTACAATCTTTGTAATAAATCTTTGTACATATTCCTGATTACAAATCAGGAAATTTCTGAATACAAATTTCTGAAGGGAAATTACTGTGTGCACATTTTAAGCATTTGGATACATATATTTTTATAAAATGTAAATATTTTGAAAAAGTAGTCTCTTGTCATCAATTCAATTTTTAATTCACTACATTCCAAGCAATTCTGGTCCTACTATCACTGAAGCTGCTCTGTCAGAGGTCAAGGCCAATTTTAATTATTAATTACTGGTCTCCTCTGGCCTTATCCTCTCTAGTCTCTTTACAGCAACTGCCACTTTCTCTTTTCCTTTAAAAATGGTTTTCACTGTACTGCATTTTACTGGGGTCCTTCCATCTCTGTGGTAACATTTTCAGACTTTTCCCTGGTTCCTCTTTTTCTGCCTGATGTGCTCCTCATTCACTACATTTACCCGGATCTTCACCTACTGAGTTCGTGTCCCTGCTGCATGAATCTTAGCAAGGGCTGATCTGGGGATCCGCCTTCCTCTCCAGCCCCACGTCTTACCACTCCTCCCTGACTGCCGTTCCCGTGCTTTATACTCCAGGCATCCCAGCTGTTTCCACTGTCCAGAGATTTTATGCTTATGCTCGTGTGGTGCTCTGTGCATGGAAATCCCTTTCCCCCCTATACTTGGCAAAACCTTACTTAACCTTCAAGATTCACCTCTTTGGGAAACTTCATGACAACCCCAGGCCACAGAGTGAGTAGCAGAGCTGAGGTTCAAACCCAGCTCTGTGTGAGTTCCAAATCCAAGCTCTTTTGCATGTTGGTGATCAGGTAGGCGGGGTATGGTTGGCACCCACCATCGCCCTCGGCTCTGTAGGGGCACCTGGAAGAAGTCTGTGTCTGGCAGCTTCTGATAGCCTTCCGCCTCTGGAGAGATAGTGACAGATCTGACCTCCAGGTCTTCAAATACAGTGAGCCTTTTCACTTCCGAATATCCTGAAAAGGCAGCTAAGGCCCTAGAATTCATGCTTCAGTTTGTCTCCTGGGCCTCTGTCTAGTTGCTCCCCACCCCGGATCAGCCCTGATTGCTGTGTCAGCTAAAGCATACCTATGAGGTGGTGTCGTCTCTGCAGGCCCATCTGTACTTTGGGTCCTTCTCGGCGGTTATAAGCACCTTGGGGCTGAGGACACTGCAGAATGGAGTGGAAGGCTAAGAGGTGGCAGGAATATGGCACTGTGAACAGGGGGAGGCTGATTCATGGGAAATGCCAGCCCTTCAGCCCACAAGCGTTTCTGATAGTAACAACAGCTGCTTTTATCCAGACTATATGTTGGAGGCCATACGTATATCCTGTCATATACTCCTCCAATAGCTCTGAAAAATCTGTATTTTATAGATTATAAAATTAGACAATAAAAAACTGAAGTTCAGAGAGGTTGCCCCAAACCATTGAGGGACAGAGTTGGGATGTGACTCCAATCCCAAGTGTATTTATCTCAAGCCGATGCTAAACTGCCTGGGAGATATAAATTCCATCCCACCATCAAAGAGCTCGCAACCCCTGTCTGTTCTCCACCCACCCATTTAGCATTATCTCTTGTCATTTCTTGGCACTCTGTGCTCCAGGCATACTGAAACACTAGCAGCTCTTGCATGCCTTGTGTTATCTCTCACCTCCAAGCTGGGGGTGTGTGTCCTGTCTGGAACCCCCTCCTCTTTGCCTGTAAACTCCTTTTCTTCCTTCAGGTCTCAGCTTGCCTGTGACCTGGTTTTCCCGTCCTGAGGACTTCACACTTCTGCTGAGTAGGGGGCACTTGCTGATTAGCTCCCACTTCTGCTTCTCTTCTTCACTTGCAGACAGTTCTTGGACTCCTACCTCCCCTGTAGGTAGCCTGTGTGACTGCTCTTCCCCAGGCTCCAGGCAGGGGTCTGATTGTGTAAGCCAATCAACACATACCACTCTGCCTGTCACTGTGATCAGTTCACAGATGGGGGTATACTTACTAATGAAACAAGGACAAACTAGAGATTTTGAGAGTGACCAGAAGAGTCACATTCTTTTCTGTGAGACTGAATGTGTTCTGGCTATGGGAAACCGAGATTTTAATGGAAGTGTGATTTAAGGGGTGGCAGTCTGATGGTGGAGGACTTAGCCACTATTTCATTACAAATAGGACATTTTAGCCCCCTATTTACTCTTTGTTTGTGCTTAACTTTTGTAGAACCTTGAGCAAGGAAAAAGGGTGCTGTTTATTCATGGAGGACTTCTTGGCGCCCCAACATAATCTTCGCAGACACACACACAGACTTATGTGTGCATGGAAGGTTTGGGGGTCATGTTGATATATGCTTTGGATCATATTTATCCACTTTTTAATAAAGATGAACTTCTTGTTATTTGTATTATGAATATTTTTCCAGATATTTTATTCTCTATGGGCCTTTGTTCACAGTACAAAAGTTGTAAACATTTATATAGTCAAATATATCTTTCATCTCTTTTAGAGCCTGAAAGTTTTCTAGACTTTTAAAGAAAGATCATCTGTCTTTAGTTTGTATAGTCTCCAAAACTTTCTTGCAGGTGTTTTTTATTGTTTTACTTTTTTTTTTTAGAGACAGAGTCTCACTTTATCACCCTCGGTAGAGTGCTGTGGAGTCACAGCTCACAGCAACCTCCACCTCCTGGACTTAGGCGATTCTCCTGCCTCAGCCGCTATTGTTTTACTCTTTACTTTGTTATCCATTTGTGATTTATTTTTGTATAAGATTAGAACCCACTTTTTTTCTTTTTGGCTGGGGCTGGGTTTGAACCCACCACCTCCAGTATATGGGGCCAGCACCCTACTCCTTTGAGCCACAGGTGCCGCCCTAGAGCCCATTTTTTATTTCTTCCATAAGGATAACCAGCTGTGCCAGCATCTGTACCATTCTCAACATGGGGACCATGTTAATAAGAATGCATTGTATTTTTGACAATTGCTAAGAGAGTAGGTTTTATTAGCCTGATTTAGCCATCCCACATACATAAAAAAATGTCCATTTTCTTTCTTAACAAATTGGACTTGCACATATGTCATAGTAACTTTTCATAAATACTGCTTTTTTTTTTTCTTGAGACAGAGTCTCACTTTGTTGCCCTGACTAGAGTGCCATGGCTTCAGCTAGTTGACAGCAACCCCAAACTCCTGAGTTTAAGCCTTCCTCTTGCCTTAGCCTCCCAAGTAGCTGGGACTACAACAGGCACCTGCCACCACACCCAGCCAATTTTTCTATTTTTAGTAGAGACAGGGTTTTGCTCTTGCAAAAAAGGCTGGTCTCAACTCCTGAGCTCAAGGGATCCTCTGGCTTCAGCCTCCTAGAGTGCTGGGATTATAGGCATGAGATGCTGTGCTGCCTCTTTTTTCTTAAGAGACAGGTTCTCACCCTGTCACCCACGCTGGAGTGCAGGGGCACCATCATAGTTCACTATAACATCAAGCTCGTGGGCTCAAGTTATCTTCTTGCCTCGACCTACCAGAACACTGGGATTTTAGGTGTCAGCCATCACACCTGACCCCAGGTGTAGCAAAGAAATTTCCTAGAAGTTGCCGCACAATAATTTTATTCAAATCCTACTGACCAGAACTGAGTTGCCATGACCAGCTCTGAGGAATACTGGGAAATCTTTTTATTCTAGATCATATTATAAAGATTTTTATTCCAAATCAGGATTCTAATATGATGAGACTAGACATATTAGGGTTGACAGCTGGCAGCCTCTGGCATGGTTGCATTTGTGGGGCGGTGATAGTATGTGATTTTCTTCCATGGTTCTTAGCTGCCAGTGCAGAAAGGGGCAGGCAAATGGCACATGGTGCAGGGGGTTGAGGAGAAGCAGAAGAATCTGGGTGCCAGGTGTGGAAGGACAAGAGGATAGCGTAAGCTGGGTTGGAGAGGAGAGAATGCCATTTAGGGGAGGATGGACTAGGAGGAGGAAGAATGAAGGGACTAGTGATCTCAGAGGGATTGAAAACCAGATGATAGCTAGAGGGCTGGGAGACCCTGTGAGAGCAGTGACAAGATCAACAGTGTGGCTATGGCAATGGGTGATAGACGTGGGAGAGCAAGATCATTCCGTATAAGGAGGGTAAGGCATGGCGTGGGAGAGTCCTTTCCCTGCCCACTGGATTCAAGGAAGATGACGGGAGTGGAGGGACAGAGGAATACAGGAAGCTTGTGTAGCTAGATGGTATAAGTCCCAAGGCTAATGCCTGGGGGAGGAAAGTAATGGTGTAGAGGGGCACAGGAATGTGATGACATTGACCCCACCTCTGGCCTCTCCTCTGCTGGCCCAAGTTGACATACAGGTGTGGGAGAACAAAAAGCCATCAGTGAAGGTAGCTGCAGGAGAAGCCTGTGATCAGATGGTGACCAGGTCTCAGGGAAGGCCAAGGCAAGGAGAGAGCCTCCTGTGAAAAGGGTTAGGATAAAGGGGATTGATTTGCCATGGTATGAAGATCCCCTAGGCACCAAGGGAAGCTTTGCAGGGAAGGAGGATGGCTGGGGTTGGGAAGAGGAGACATAGAACAGTGTCTAAGAGGGGACATAGAACAGCGATGACAAGGTGAGAAGGAACAGACGAGAAGGCTCTATCTAGGACAGGGACTAAACACCACAAAATGTAACATCTGGGTGTGAGGGGTCCACATAGGTTTCTGAGGTCAGACTGTCTTTGGGAAGACCCAGGCTGTGGCCCTGGAACAAATCACAGGTTGGGGCAGGGCTACTGCCTTGTTTGACTACTTAGGGATGGGCCCGGGGTGGTCAGAGTCCACACCAGAAATTTTCAAAGGCCTAAATGTAGAGTAGTTGCCAGCCATAAAGGATCCCTTCCTTCCTTGGAGGACTTCATTGCCTTGTTCCTAAGGCATTCAGGATGAAGCCTGAACCCAAAATAACTGTCACTCTTTCTGTCAACTACTCAACAATGCCAAGAATCATGCTCTTCTAACTTCCATTTTGATTTAAAATCTTTTGTGTTTGAGATAAACTTCTCTCTGTTGACAATGGGCTGGGTTTGGCATACTCATTAGGTGTGGAACTCCTGGCTTGTCGCAAAACCTGATTGGAAAATAATATAAACACATTTCCTGGTAAATGTATATAGATGTTGGTTGTTCCCCTCCCTACCACCAACACACACCAGAGAAGAAGCAATTTGAAGCAATTCAGACATGCTCAGCATCTGGTCCTCATAAAAGGTCTCGGGTGAGTCATGATTCTGCACCAACAGAGGGCTTGTCTTGCTTGTGGAAAGAATTGTATTTACCTCCCATTCCGCCTGTGACCCTCTATTGCTCTATGATCATCAGTCTGATTTGTATGCAAAGAGACTGGTAATATAAGAATCTGGGGCAGAGGAGAAGGAGACGAGGAGGAAGATCCAGACAGCTACATATTCAAGGCAAAATCAGCAGTTTTGGGGAAAACAACCTGTTTTTTTGCTTTTGAGGAGCCAGCTAAAAAGTAGTGTAAAGAGCCTTGGTTTGTAAGTTAGGAGCTGGCACCCTTCTAGTTGTAAGCCCCTCCATTTGCTCATGTAGCAAATAGGACCAATAATAAGAGGAAAGGAGAGCTCTTATTCAAGAGTATTGCCAGGTGCCAGTTGTGGAGTGAGCTCCTTAAATGTGCCATTTCATTTACTGCCCAAGACAGCCATGTAACAGAGGCGCCATTAAATAGTTCTTCACCTCACAGAACTGAGACTGGAGAGGCTATGTGGCCTTTCCAGGGGCACAAAGCCTGTTGGGACTCCAACCCGTATGTGTTTGGCTCCAAATCCTGTTTTTCTCCTTATCTCAAGCTGACATTGATGTCAAAGGATACATCACCATCCATCTCTCCTGGGAAGGGGAAAAGTATAAGGTGGTATCCCTGCTCCAAGGCCGGTGGGTGGAGGGTGAGGGGGTCCTTGTCCTTGGTCCCCACAGAAGGCCTATCCAAGCCCAGTTCTGCTGTGGGAACTAATGGGTTGTTAATCTCCTAAGGTGCCATTGCTAAATGTTGCTATATTGCCCTCCTGAATGGCAGATAGGAGACTCCAGTGACCTCACCCACAGAAGTTCTCTAGGACTACAATCTGAAAGGGTGAGGGCTTTGGGGTCAGTCAGCCCTGGGAGTCTTTGCTCTTTTCTTGCTAGCAGTGTGACCTTACCTTGTCTGACTTTCAGATTCTTCATTGGTAAAATTTGAATAAGAATCCTCACTGCAAAGGGTAGAAGTTGTTATGAACTATGCCTACCACCCTTATACACAAGGGAGGAAAAGCCAGCCATTGTTTCCATGGAGGAGGGGGGCAGATCTCCAGGAGAGCTATTTGGCCACTGAGCAGGTTTTGTGTTACATACTCCAAAACCACATCATGGGTGATTAATTTATTAAATGCATTATACACACTCACTGTGTGAGCTGCTGGAGACAAGCAGGTATGAGATCCTCAGTGTCCTTGCTCGTGTAGGGCTCACAGTTGAGCTGGCACCATGTTGTAGGGAAGCATCTGTTACAGTCACAGAGGGGGACAGAGCTGAGAATATAAGCCTCGCCACCTAAGCAGGGTCTCGGAGAGTCTGGCTTTAAAATCCAAGCTTCCTCTCCAGATACAACAGGGGCTCTTGTGGAGTTGTGGTGCACGCTCTTCCTTCCTTAGAGGGGACAGGAACTGTTAGCATGCCAGACTGCCGAGAAATGGGAGGGGAGGAGGAGGCAGGAACAGCAGCAGTGGCCTAGGGGTAAGTGGTCAGTCCAGAGATACTTTCCATCTGGTACTTGCAAAAACTCACCACCTTTGGCAGAGAGAGATTGATACCTCCAGCTCAAGAGTTTATGAGATAATTTACTTGTTATCAGAGGCATTTATAGAGTTGCTATAACAGCTAAGGATGGTGTATGTGGCCAGGACCTGTTCCAGCTCCCAGCCCACTGACTCACCAGTCATCTTGACATTGATACACTCATTGAGCACTCTGGACCTCCCCTCAGAGGCAATGAGATGAGGGCCTGTGTCCAGGCAGAGAACTTGCAGAAAGGGCTCTGTGCCAGTCAGCTTGGTAGGAGGCCCAAGGTATAGCTGTGCAGGGGATTGAGTAGAAGGTGGGTGCAGTGCTCACTCTTGTAGGCTTTCCAGATCTTCTATGGTCTAGCCCCTCCCCATCTCACCTACCCCACTATCCTGTTTGTTCCTCAATAACCAATATCCACATCAAGTTGGCAGGCAGTTCCTCAAGAGCCCTCAGAGACACAGAAGCTTGTTCCCCTCTCAATGTTGTTCCAGATCACATTCCTACAGTTTCACTTTTCCTTAGCCTTTGCTCATCTCTTAAGCCCTGCTATTGCTCTGCCTCCCCTAGAAAGCCTTCCTGAACTCTTATAGTATATGCTGACCTTTCTCCTCTTGGATCTACTCATTTTACTAGCTATTCATTAATTATCTCATTCATTAATTCATTCAGTACATGCAAGCTTTACCTGTTCTATGCAAAAGATGCTCTCCAAGTGAATCCACTTCTATCACCACTACTTCTACCCTGGTCCCCTCTTGGTTGGGTTATGAAATGCTCTTGTAACTAGTCTCTGTGCTCTCTGCAACCCCTCAGTACTCCACGCAGCATCCAGTGGTCTTTATAAAGGCAAATTAGCTCCGTCACTTCCTTGCTGACAACCTTCTAGCAGCCTCTCAAACGCCTCAGGACAGCCCACTGTCTGCTAATCTGGCACTGAGCTGCATGCCCAGCCTCTTCTAATTCCATCATTTGTCTTGTTCCTTCTGCTTCAGGCACCTCAGCTTTCTCTCAGTTCTTTAAAAGGCCAAACTATTATTATTGCTTTAGGACTTTTGTACTTGCTGGCCATTCTACCTGGAATGGTCTCAGCTCTCCAATGCCTGTCTCCTTTTCATCACTCAGAGCTCTGCTCAAATGTTAACCTAGTTTCTGTCTGGAGGTGCATCTCAGACCTTGGAGTAAGGAGGGAGATCCCAAGCAGAGCACAGTGGTTTCATTGAATTGAAGAGAAAGAGAGAGAGGGAGAGAGAGAGAAAGAGAGAGAGAGATTGGAGTACTAGGAGGCTAAGGCAGCTGAAAGTTGCAAAAAATAAAAAATAAAAGAAATCCAAACAAGGGGGAGATATGCAAAAAAAGAGCCCCAGAAATCTGCACTGGCATCTCCTTAACCCTTTTGGGAATGCTAGGAAATAATTACTAAAAGAAACAATGGGGTGGGTGTGGTGCCTCATGCCTGTAATCCTACCACTCTGGGACACCTAGGCAGGAGGATTGACTGAGTTACGGAGTTTGAGACCAGTCTGAGCAAGAGCAGGATGCTGTCTCTACTAAAAATAGAAAAAATTAGCAAGGAATGGTGGCACACATGTACGGTCCCAGATATTCTGGAGGCTGAGGTAGGAAGATTGCTTAAGACCAAGAGTTTGAGGTTGCAATGAGTTATGATGTCGTTGGTGACAGAGCAAGACTCAAAAAAAAAAAAAAAAAAAAAAAGAACAATGGTGAACATTATTCTAAATTTGATGAAAATGCTAAGACAAAGATTGAAGAGGATTAATGAATACACACAGACTCACACCAAAGCACATAAATTGCTGAAAAGCAATTATAAAGAGAAAAATCTTAAGCTGAGCCAGAGAGGGAAAAGAGACAGAAAAATAATAAGAATATACAGGACAACAAAGACAAGAATCACTGCGGACTTGTCATCAAAGGTATGTTAGTCAGGAGACAATGGAATGGCACCTTTAAAGTCCAAAAAAAAAGACAGTTTGGCAACAAGTGAAAATATTCTTTAAAATTGAAAAGAAAGTAAACGGTTTGTTTTTTTTATACAAACAAAAGTTGGAAGGATTTGTTGTCAATAGACTTGTACTATGACAAATAAGTTATTTGTGAAGAAAAAATATCAGATGAGAATGTGGTTCTACAAAAAGGAATGAAGAATGTTTTCAATGTCATATACAGGGCAGTGCCTGTGGTTCATCGAGTAGGGCACCGGCCCCATATACTGAAGGTGGTGGGTTCAAACTCGGCCTCGGCTGAACTGCAAAACAGAAAACTAGCCGGGTGTTGCGGCGGGCGCCTGTAGTCCCAGCTGCTCGGGAAGCTGAGGCAAGAGAATCGCCTAAGCCCAAGAGCTGGAGGTTGCTGTGAGCTGTGTGACGCCATGGCACTCTACCGAGGGTGATAAAGTGAGACTCTGTCTCTACAAAAAAAAAAAAAAAAAAAAAAAAGTCATATACATATATGGGGTAAGCATAATAGACTTTCTCCCCCTCATTTTACAATTTATTTAAAATAGAAATGACTATTTGAAGCCAAAATTATAACAGTGTTTGGTGAGATTTAGACCATATAGAGAAGTGAAATGTATGAGAATGGTAGCACAAAGAATAAAATGGCAGTGTATTGTTATGATATGTGAAGTGATATAACATTGTTTGAAGATGTAGTGTAATAATTAAAATATGCATATTTTATATCCTAGAGCAACCACTAGAAAAACAAAACAATAAGTGTTTTTTCAGTAGTAAAGATACATTGAGTGCTAAAAAGTACTCAGTTAACAAAAGAAGGTGGTGGCTCAGCGCCTGTGGCTCAACGGGCTAAGGCGACAGCCATGTACACCTGAGCTGGCAGGTTCGAATCCAGCCCGGGCATGCCAAACAATAATGACGGCTACAATCAAAAAATGGCTGGGCGTTGTGGCAGGCGCCTGTAGTCCCAGCTACTTGGGAGGCAGAGGCAAGAGACTCACTTGAGCCCAGGAATTGGAGGTTGCTGTGAGCTGTGATGCTACGGCACTCTGTCCAGGGTGATGGCTTGAGGCTCTGTCTCAAAAAAAAAAAGAAGGTGGAAAAGAAAAGAACCCCCTCCCAAAAAAGATAGAACCAAATAAAAAATGAATGCTAAGATGGTAGCGTTAACTAAGCATATTAATAGTTATATTAAATATAAAGGGTCTAAACACTGAAATTATAAGGTCAGACTAACTGGATAAAAGCAAGACTCCAGGCTGGGTGCGGTGACTCACCTGCAATCCTAGTACTCTGGGAAGCTGAAGCGGGAGGATCCCTAGAGCTCAGGAAGACTAGCCTGAGCAAGGGCAAGACCCCATCTCTATCAAAAATAGCAGGGCTCCTCAAGCAATCCTCCAATCTCAGCCTTCCAAAGTGCTAGAACAACAGGGGTGAACCATGCTGGGTCCAGCCTAATACATTTAAAATGATTGAAATTATACAGAGTATATTTTTTGATAAGAATGGATTTAAAAGTTAATAGAAAGATACATGGGGGAAAAACACGCTTCTAAATTGCCTAAGAGTCAAATAGGAAATCACAAAGGAAATTAACAAGCATTTTGAATTGAATAAAGATGAAAATACAACTTTTCAAGATTTGTGGGATGCAGATAAGACAGTGCTTAGAAAAAAATTTATAGCTCATCTTAGAGAGGAAGAAAGGTCTCAGACCAATGATCTAAGTTTCCATCTTAAGAAGCCAGAGGAAAAGGAGCAATTTGACCCCAAAAGAAGTAGGAGGAAGAAAATAATAAAGATCAGAAGGCAATGAACCAGAAAACAGAAAAATAGAGAAAATCAGTGAAAAAATCTTTTTAAAAAATCAATAGACTGGGCTTGGTAGCACAGTGATTAGGGCACCAGCCATGTACACTGAGGCTGGTGGGGACGAACCCCCCAGCCCAGCCAAGGCCAGCTACCAGCTAAACAACAATGTCAACTGCAACAAGAAATAGCTGGGCACTTGGTGGGCTGGGCACCTGCAGTTCCACCTACTGGGAGGCTGAGGTAAGAGAATCACTTAAGCCCAGGAGTTTGAGGTTGCTGTGAGCTGTGACGCTAGCGGACTCTACCAAGGGCAATGTAATGAGACTCTGTCTCCAAAAAAAAACAACCAACAACAATAGACTGGCTCAGTGCCTGTAGTCCCAGCTACTAGGGAGTCTGAGGCAAGAAAATTGCTTAAGCCCAAGAGTTGAAAGTTGCTGTGAGCTAAGATGCCATGGCATTCTACTGAGGGCGGCATAGTGAGAAAATAAATCAATAGACTGATCAAGAAAAAAGCTCAAATTACCAGTATCTGGGAAAATATTATTACTGAGATCCTGTATTAATTAAAGGGACAGTAAGAGGATATTATAAATGACCATGCAAATACATTTGAAAACTAGAACATTGGAAAAATTCACTGGAAGACACAAATTTCCAACAATGACTCAAGAAGAAATATTCCTGAATATCCATGTTTCAATTAATCACATTCGAATTTTCTCACAGAATAAAATTTCCAGGCTTCAATGGTGTCACTGGTAAATTCTATCAATTAAGAAATAATTCCAGAGAGCAGAGAAAGAATGAGGGAGGGGTGGGGAAAAGAAGAGCAGAGGGAGGGAAGGAGCGAGGGGGATGGGGTCTTGGTGTGTGCCACACCTTTTGGGGACAAAACACGATTGTAGGAGGGACTTCACCTAACAAATGCAATCAGTGTAACCTGGTTTCTTCTACCCTCAGTGAATCCTCAATAAACAAAAAAAAGAAAGAAATAATTCCAATCCTTCACTCATGCAGAAGTTTGAGAAAATAGAATTGTGTGGTACATTTTCCAACTCATTTTATGAGTTCAATATTACTTAGATTTCAAAACCAGGCAAAGTGGCTCGGTGCCTGTGGCTCAACGGGCTAAGTAGCCAGCCACATATTCCTGAGCTGGCAGGTTTGAATCCAGCCCGGGCCCGCCAAACAACAATGATGGCTGCAACCAAAAAATGGCCAGGCGTTGTGGCCGGCGCCTGTAGTCCCAGCTACTTGGGAGGCGGAGGCAGGAGACTCACTTGAGCCCAGGAATTGGAGGTTGCTATGAGCTGTGATGCCACAGCACTATCCAGGGTGACAGCTTAAGGCTCTGTCTCAAAACCCCCCCCCCAAAACCCACAAAAAAACAGGCAAAGAAAAATTACTGACCAATGTCCCTCACAAACATTGGAAAAATCCTTAATAAACTATCAACAAAATGAATAAAGCAATTTACAAAGAGGAAAATCCAGTGGGGGCTATTCCAGGAATGCAGGGTTAGTTTATCACTAAGTGTAATTTACAACTTTAGCAGAAATGAGGAAAAGTCCCCATGATCACCTCTGTAAATTTAATAAATGTCTTTAACAAAATTCAATACACATTTATGATTTAAGAAGACAAAAACTGTGTTCACTTCAGGACGACATATACTAACATCGGAGATTAGCATGGCCCCTGTGCAAGGATGATACACACAATCACAAAATGCTTCGTATTTTTAAAGACAAAAACCTCTTAGGAAACTGTGACTACCAGGGAACTTTTTGAAGCTGATTAAGGGTCTCTATGAAGAGCTCACAGCGGACGTTATACTTAATAGTGAAAGACGGGGTCATTGCTAAGATTGGGAATAGGGAAGGGTGTCTGCATTCCCCGCGTCTGTTCGGTGCTGTTCTGAAGGTCCCAGCCAGGGCAGTAAGGGAAGACATGGACTAACAAAGAAGTACAATTACCTTTATTTGCCAATGACATGGCTGTGTATGTAGAAAACTCTAAGGTTTCTACAAAAAAAGCTAATTTCTTAAGTAGGAGGGAAAGTATTTAGTCTTTCTAAAATGGCCCAGAACCTTTATTCCACAGACATCTTTCTTTTTATTGTCATCGTGAGTAGCTGGTGTTCTTGGCATATGTGTTACTTTCTACCAAAAAATTAAAGGCTTTCATCACAGGAGAACAAAGGAGTGTTTGCTGGTTTTACTTAATTGATTCTTACAGAAGTGGGTTAGAAAAGTCTTTTCAGTAACAACTTCCTGTTCCACTTGGTAAATATTCCTCTTCTGCCTTAGAGTCTTCCCCGAGAAGTTCCTAAAGTGATTGGGTTGTTTTCTGAAACTCTGAAGAGCCAAAGGACTGCTCTGTGGTCCCATGGTCTCTCAACCTATAACCGTATATGGAAGCACCAAGCAAAAAAAATTCTGGGCTTAAAACCAACGTGTACTCTGCTGACTCAAACCAGGATCCTCTCCACACACTGAGCTCTCCATGTGGCACTGACCCTTATTCTACCATGGAAGCTGGGGTGGAGGAGAGGAGGGAATCTCAGTTTGGCTCACCCAGACAGAGTGCCTGTCCTAGTCCCAAGTGGGCTTTGATCAGGAGTCTTATTTTGAGCTACCAGTCTCTCCCTTCAAAGCTCACTAGGCTTTTTTGTTGCTTAGAACAAATAGTACAAGGAGTTTGAGAATAGGGATCCAGCAGTTGCTCTGCTAAAACTGGCTCAAGGCTTTCAAGAGTTTATGCTTTTTTAACGTGAGGGATTTGGATTAGATCAGTGATTTTCTGTGTATAAAGATAATCCTACAATGCCCAGTATGGACAGAAGAGGTTAGAGCCCATCTGGCTGACTTTGAAGGTGGGCTCTGTCCCCCCAAGTGGCCATAGGGAATGCAACTGTCTAAAAGTCTGTGGTCCACCCTCCCACCCCCCAAAGACAGATAACGTATTAATAGGACAATGTGAGGAGGACAAGGAGGAGGTAGGGATGTGGGAGTGAGCAAGGTAACAGATCATAGGCTGTTTTTCCATGTCAAAATGAAGATAAAATGTATTACAGAAGATGTTTCTCTGAAAAGTCTTGCCACTTATGACATGAAATTATAGTAAGTTATGTGTGCCAACTTCAAAACGTTATAGCACCTGAAGTGGCCACTGGCCTGGCTGATCCTGGTAGGTAAGGATCAGATGGGTGTCCCAAGGACTGGCTTTCGCTGCTCATCTAAGTACTAAAAGCTTTCACTGCATCAACACTTCCTTTTATTGGTATCTTATTTCTGTCACAGGCCCTACAGGCTTGGTTGAGTGTAGGGTCACCCAGAAAATAACAAGCTTCCACTTTAATTATGCAAACTAGAGCTAGGTGACTGAGAACTTACTTTTGGTCTGCAAGACAGGGAGTTTTGCAAGTCCTAAGGGAGTGCAGAGTTTCCTGAAGCTGTTGCAAGGTGACTGGCCTTCTTCTGAAACCAGGCGCTATTCTCCTTGCTTTGACTATGACTGCAGAGGTACCCTTACTAACACCTTGGAGCAGGTTTTTCTCCATAGGCCCAGAGGAGAGGCCATCTCACTTAGAGAAAGGGCTTGTGCTGCTTTCATCCAGAGCAGCAGTTCTCGACCCTTTGGAGGTCGAATGAGGCCTAATTATCAGATATTTACATTACGATTCATAACAGCAGCAAAAAATACAGTTGTGAAGTAGCAACGAAAATAATTTTCTGGTTGGGGGTCACCACAACATGAGGCACTGTAGTAAAGGATTGTAGCATTAGGAAGGTTGAGAACCGCTGATCCAGAGGTATTTTGAGCCCATCCACCTTCTAGCACCTTCATTGACAACTGGTTTTCCACAACACAGTATTTTTGCTGAGGGAAGGACAGGTAAAATTTAGAGATGCATAGGTGAGAAGATTTTTAGTTTTCCAATGCAACTTTAAATTGCACACTTTTTTTTTTTTTTTTTTTTTTTTTTGAGACAGAGCCTCAAGCTGTCACCCTGGATAGAGTGCTGTGGCATCACAGCTCACAGCAACCTCCAATTCCTGGGCTCAAGCAAGTCTCCTGCCTCTGCCTCCCAAATAGCTGGGACTACAGGCGCCCACCACAACGCCCGGCCATTTTTTTTTTTTGGTTGCAGCCATCATTGTTGCTTGGTTGGCCTGGGCTGGATTTGAACCCACCAGCTCAGGTGTACGTGGCTGGCGCCTTAGCCCGTTGAGCCACAGGCGCCAAGCCTACCTTTCTAATTTCTAATGGCTTTCATTTATTAGCCCTTTCACATGTCATGACTTCAGAGGCTGGTAGGATGTTTCAAAGGAGCTCTTCGGCGCGTAACAAAACCCCACAGTAATATAAATATTTTTCACCTTCTCCATTGGTTTTTTCCCCAGTACCATGATTGTAGCGTGAGGATGTTGACATCAGTCTTTCACATTTTGAAGGGTTGGGGATTTGGGCTTGGTTAAATGCATTTGTTTCAGGAAAGAGAAAGCAGATCATATCTTTCGGTTGTTAATTTCTTTCTCTACATGTCAGTGCCTAGTTGAAACATGACTAGGTCTTACTGTTTTTGTTGAATCACCTGCTAAGTCCTTTGTATGTTATTGTGTCTGCCATAGCCAAATCACCAGACATGTCATCTTTTTTATGACTTAAATTTCATCTATGTCAACCAGTTCAATGAAAATATTTCAAATTGTATATAAAACCGGCACATTGTACCCCATGATTGCATTTATGTACACAACTATGATTTAATT
>CAUYRH010006307.1:0-23103 GCA_963574655.1 Perodicticus potto
TAATGGAATTCCTTTCATAGCTCCATTAGCATATTTTAAAGATCTAGAACAAATTCTTCAGTTTTGATGTAATCAGAAAAAACCTCGAATATCCAATACATTACTCAGAAATAACAACAAAGCAGGAGGAATCACGCTACCAGACCTTTGACCGTACTATAATCGATAGTGATCAAAACAGCATGGTACTGGCACAAAAACAGAGAGATAGATATATGGAACAGAATAGAGAACCAGGAGATGAACCCAGCTACTTACTGCTATTTGATCTTTGACAAGCCAATTAAAAACATTCAATGGGGAAAAGACTCCCTATTTAACAAATGGTGCTGGGTGAACTGGCTGGCGACCTGCAGAAGACTGAAACTGGACCCATACCTTTCACCATATCGTCTACATTTTGACTCGCTGACTTTCATTGGAGCACTTTGACATAATTTCTAAAGGATACATGGGAGGTAGGTATCTTAGACCATGTTTTTCCTGAAGAGTTATTCTTCTGTCCTCCATCCTCCTCCTTGGTGGCATTCTGAGTAGAGTGGTGATTTTCAACCAGTGTGCCTTGAAAGCATCTTAGGTGCGCTGCAGAATTGTTAAAGATCATTAATTAATTATATTCCAAAGAAGTTCAAAGCACAGCAAGTATTTTTTTATACTTTTTTTTCTTTGATGAACATAATTTAAGTGTGCTGCGAAAGTTTAACTAGAGGTTCAAGTGCGCTATGAGAGTAAAAGGTTGAGAAATACTGGAGCAGAGAATTCTAATCCATAGACACTTGAAGGCATTGCCCCTGTTGCTTCATTTTGCCAGTTACAGTCTTGCCCCTATGTCAATAATCTAGTCTTTTATTTCTATAGAAGCTTTTATGATATATTCTTAAAATACATGTATGTTGTGGGTGTGGGAATGTCTTAGTCATTCTTCTTGGTATTCCACAGCAAGCCCTTTTCATTTGAAAACTTATGTCTTCCCAGAGATAGAAGAATTATCTTGTATTATTTTGCTTTATTTTCCTCTGTTTACTACATGCTCAGTTTATTAGTTCCATACCACTAGGGTGTAGAACTTCTTTTATTTGTTTGTTTTTACTGTTAGTGTTCAGTATTTTGGAAGATTTCCTTGGGTTTCTCTTCCAATACTTTTCATGACTTCCCCCCTTCCAGAAATCATACTTTTAATTTCCAAGAACTCTTTTCTCACTCTTTATAAGTTCCTTTTCTTGATACAGACTTAGCATCCTAGACTTCTCTAAATACTAATTAGAGATTTTTTTAAAGTTCTCTGCAGATTTCTGAATTTCCTTGCTTCCTTTGGATTTATTGTTGTCATTCTGTTCATCTCCCCTAGTCTCTCTTTTGTATTCCAGGTTTTCTTCAAATACATGAAGATTTTTGGCTGCCTGTTAATGTTTAAGGAGACAATAGAAAGTCTGGTAGATGTGCATTCGAAGCAAATACTAAAAAGTCAGGCTTGAATCTCTTTATGAATGGTGGAAATTGTCAACCAGAGGGCTTCATATTTAAGTTAAAGGGTGGGAGACCAGCTTTTAAGTTGTGGGGATCTCCCACATACCAGAAAAAAAAGGTGGCTTTGTTCTCAAGTACCCCAAGTACCTACATGTTCTTCAAAGAATTGCTTGAGTTTTTTGCCTACAGGGTAAATATCTGGCTACAAGCACATTAACATAGGGGAGAAGGACAACTGGTTAACACAAAGACCTTCAGTTATGGACTGCACAAATATCAGCTGCACTTCCTAACTCCTCTCTGTCAACTTACCAGCAATCTCTGAGCATCTATATGCTTCATAGCATCTGTATTCTATGCTCTTCTTCATAGCATCTATATGCTATGCAATCTCTGAGCCTCTCTGGAGGGCTGTGCTAGACTGGTCAGATGCTCTTCTTCATAGCACCTATCTATGAAAGGCTATAGCTTGCTCCTCTCCGCCCTGCTGGTCCATACTCTTCTGTCCATTTCTGTTTTCTGAAAATGTATTGAAATATTTGGTCAATGATAGATCCTCCCATTCCTGACATCTTGCTGCTCTAGTCACTCATTTATTCTTTCACTATTAATGTAATGGGAAGTAGAGAAGACAAGAAGTTGTGTATTTAGTCTTCTGAACAAAAAGCCTAGGTAGATTTCATTTAAAAAATGATAAGATCAATTTCTATTTTATCTATAATAGTTAGGAGATAAAATGCAAAAGAACATTGCTCTAGTGGAAATATTAGAAAAATTCCAGATAAAATAAATATACTCTTTAAAGGAGCTACCTGCAGAGTGATATGTACAAAATAAATCTCAGAGAGGGATGAGTTCTTCATAAGTAAGCAGAGACTGCAGCATCTTCTGAAAATGTACAGTGAGAATAATAAGATAGAATGAGTCAGGCTAGGGCTGACTGTCACAGCTGGTCCAGTCATTTTAGGTCCTCTATGACTTTCCCCTCTTGTCTCCCCTTTTCATTGTTTTGTAAATTTAGCTCGCATTCTTAAAATGCCCATCTTGAATAGGTTAGGAGGACTGATGTAGGAAATTGAATTTTGAATTGGAATGTTGTTTTGGGTCACGGATCAGGCTGATTATTGTTTGTTATGAGTTGATGGGTTATAGGGAGTATTGTTGTTTAAGGTAAACATGGTTTTTACTTTGAACTTTCATGTATAAAACTGTGGTTTTGGAAATGGAAGAACAGAACAGTCTTGGAGAGGCTACTCTCACTATGTTCCAGAATCTCTGGCCTTCAGACAAATAGTTTGGACCTATTCCCATCTCTGCATATTGGCTGACAGTGACAGGTGGCTGAACCCTCTTTATCTGGTAACACTTCCATACCTGGAGCTAATGCCTGTCTGGGTGCTGATGGGTGAGGAGTGGAGCCATCATTGGCCTGGAGATTTTGCAGAAAAGAAACTAGCTGAGCCCTTGATAATATTGGGGCTGGTGAAATGGGTCTGCAAGGGCAGTAAATGCTTGGCATAACATTTCTCCTGCCACTTCTTCTGGAACATTGACAAGAAAGTGGCAGTGGAAGAGGCCTTAGTAAGCAGAGAAAATCCATGCAGCTTTGGATAATTATATTAAGTGAAAATGGACTAATAATTTCCATTCAAAGTCAAGAGACTGTTAAACTAGATCAAAGCTTCTCAATCTCAGCACTGTTGACATCTTGGGCCAGATAATTCTTTGATGCGGGAGGCGGCTGTCCTGTGCATTTCAGGATATTTAACAGCATCCCTGATCTCTATCCATTGGATACCAGTAGTACTACTCCCCCCTCATTCAGTTGGGGTAACCCAATATTTCCAGATATTGACAAATGTCCCATTGGGGGTCGGGGTGTTAGATTTATCCCTGATTGAGAACCATTT
Organism: Perodicticus potto; assembly: GCA_963574655.1. Taxonomy (NCBI): domain Eukaryota; kingdom Metazoa; phylum Chordata; class Mammalia; order Primates; family Lorisidae; genus Perodicticus; species Perodicticus potto. Next base: position 3,378 of record CAUYRH010006307.1, read on the forward strand.
GACTAGATAAAAACCAAAATCCAACAATATGTTCTTTACAGGACATACCTGTTGAATGTAGTATACTGATAGTTTTAAAGGAAAAGAATGAAGAAAGATATTCTACACAAATATTAGTCATAAAAATGTGAGAGGGCTATAAGACAAATCATATTTGAAGACAAAGAGCATTAACAGAGAAAGGTAGATTCTCATATTATGAAATATTTTTATCCGAAGTATTTAAATATGCACAGAACTTCTAAGAATAGGAAAAATAAATAGACAGAAAGGAAAAAAAAATACACAAATTCAGCTGAGTGCAGTGTCTCACTCCTGTAATCTTAACACTCCGGGAGGCTCTGACTTATCAACAGCAACAAGAAAAATCAAAGGACAATAGAATTAAATAATCAATATGCTGAAAGAAAATAATGCCTAAAATAGAATTCTATACCTAGTACAAATATCTTTCAGGAATGAAAATGAAATATTGACATTGGCAGTCAAACTTGAGAGAATTTGCTACCAGTAGACATTCAGGAAAGAAACAAGCATGTTCTTTGGGCAGAAGAACAATAATACCCTTAGGAAGGGTAACTAATACAGGCAGAAAAGAATACCAAAGAGAGTCATAAATCAGTCATAAGTAAATATGAATGAACATCGATATGTAGAATAATAAAGTTTAGTGGAGTTTAAAATATAGAGAGACTTAAAATAAAGAACATATATGAAATAATAGCATATTAGTTGCATTTACTTGTAGGAGGGTTAAAGTACAATTAACTTGTTACTTTTAGGGTTAAAAAAACTACACAGTTTTCAGGCTAATAGAAAAAACAGAATTAAAAAAATCACTTCATAAGAAAGGTGAAAAGGAGAGGAAAACAGAACATAAAATAGGCAGGATCAGTAGAAAGCACGGTAGATGGTAGCTTTAAAGTCACATTTACCATTTCAAGAGTTTTTAGGGAAGTATATGGGAGTATGTTAGGAAAAAGTATACCTTATTTAGTCAATCAAATCTGCCTTGTCCTAAGAAGACTTTGAATAAGTTCTCACGAACGGAAGTTTAAAATTATTACTTCTTAGATATTTTAGGAACCAAGAGAGCTACCTGCAATTTGCTACACATTTTTTGTTTCTTTTACACCTCCCAATGAACCTTCAAAATTTGTTTTCTGTCTCCAATTTAGAGGTGAAGATTCCCTGAGATTGCTCACATAGTAAACACAGGATTCAGACCAGGCCTAACTAATCCGAATGCCATTCCACTACACAACAGTTATGCATTTAATGACATAGTTTAGTCATGATGTTCAAATATATCCCAAGGTCTTAATTATCCAGAAGAAACAGATGGACAAACATTTGTAACAAACCCATCTCCTTCAAAAACATTCTTTCAAGTTACAGAATAGATCTTCAAAATAAATTTTAACTAAACTTAGCCTATAGTTTCATATACAGCTACTCATATTCAACGAAGACTTTATGGAGGCGCTACGCATCCTATATTTTCCCCATACTGTACCCACACTGCGTATGCATCTCAGGTTCTGCTTGGATCTCCATTTAACTCTGCTAAGAACATGCATTCGTTTCTTGTTAAAAGCAGAGTTTTCATTTCTGAAATGAATTATAATAGAAGACAATGTAATTACATTAGAAGACATTTTAATTTGCAAATTCATTTTCAGCTGAGATTTGTGCAAAATTAAATCTAATTTATGCTAAAGAATATCAAACCTGCTAATCAATTCTCTTTTAATGACTTCCCTAAAAGAAACTGATGTCAGCTGTAATTCTTTGCACAGCACAGTTATCTTCCAACCATATTGCTTTCTAAAAGTAGCCAATCTGTTTTTTATTGGCTCTTTCAGAAGTAAAGATTGCATTGTCTATTTACTATAAAATAAAAACTTTTCTGCCCAAACTATAAAAAAGGAAGGCAGTGGTTGTTTTCTTTCAGGCCATTTATTTTCAGGTACATTCACTTTAGTTTCCTTCACTTTTTACTGCTTGAATCCGCATGCCTTCTACAATGATTTGTCACCTGCATTGTGAAGTGACTGTAGCTTCTTCCAAGATTATTACAAGAGGATAAGTTGAAGAAAGAAAAATTGTCACTAGAAGAGATACATGGATGACATATTGGCCTTTAAACCCTGTTTTTAATAGAGAATCCCATGCAAAAGATGAAAAGTTACCCGAAAACATTAAGTGCCTCATTAACTTTATGCCCAAGTTCTATCAGCATTTGATATTTAATGCCTATGTTCATTGTTTATGAGCTCTTAGGATTTTTTATATACATTTTAAATTAAGGTATATAAAATGACCAAGTTACACTGTGATGCATGTTTTATCACCTATATAAAGACTCTCAAAGAATAATTCACAATAGAGAAACAGAAAGCTGATGAACCAGTATTGTTTTGTGATGCAAATTACTAATTATTAAATGTCAAATATGGAAGCTATAATTGCTACTCTATTAAAGTTACCTTAAAAAATGTACACAATTATGATTTGATAAAAATTAAAAAAAAATTGCCAACATACTATGAAGTCTACTTTTGAAAAAAATCAAGATTGCATTGGTTTCTGTTATTGTATTGCCATGGTATCTTTCTGTCAAGTGTCCTAGCAATACCAGAGTAAAACCATCTGCACCACAATACACTTATTATTGATAGAAAGATAAGAATTTGGAAATGTGGAAATGGTGGCATGTCCAAGTCAAGCAGGTAAAGTGAGCCAAACACATTAGTTCAAAGCTGGTTCTAGAAATGACAATTCTAAACACACAGGAAACAATCCATTGAAATTTATAGAACTGTCTGGAATAACCAATTTATTTTTTAATTAGAAGTTGTTTTAAAAAGCAAGTGTAGAAGGGCAGCACCTGTGGCTCATCAAGTAAGGCGCCAGCCCCATATACCAAAGGTGGCAGGTTCAAACCCGGCCTCGGCCAAACTGCGAAACAGAAAAATAGCTGGGCGTTGTGGCGGGGGCCTGCAGTCCCACCTACTTGGGAGGCTGAGGCAAGAGAATTGCCTAAGCCCAGGAGTTGGAATTTGCTGTGAGCTGTGTGACGCCACAGCACTCTACTGAGAGCGATAAAGTAAGACTCTGCCTCTACAAAAAAAAAAAAGCAAGTGTAGAAAATAAGGGTTTAAACAAAGTTTTATAAGCCTATCTATAATCAGTGGTGGGGCAAAGCTGGCTTTGTATGTTATCTAAATTATGAATGAAAGACCAGAAGTTGGGTTGATTAGGGAAGTGTCTTTGAGTTTACTACTGGAGAATAGCTAACCTTGGCTAACATAGCCAGCCTCTGTTGCAAGCCCTTGACACATGTTAACACATTGAATCCTTTTGATAATTTTCTGAATGAGGTAATATTATTATCCCTATTTTAGTATGAGAAAATGAGGCAGAGAAAGAAAATGAGATAAAAATAATTTAGAAGATCACTTAGTAGGAAAGGAAGGGATTCAAACTAGGTAGTCTGGCTCCAAAGCCTGATTCTAACACCATGGTAAGCACGCTTCAACTGAGTGTTTGAATTGATTGTCAATGTTCTCTTTCATTAAAGGCATAGGGGAATATTTGAAAGAATTCTAGTAAGTGCCGGAAATATCCTTAAAAGTGAGCCAATGATTAATTGGATTATTGAACTTTAACTAGGTTCTTTCCTCTCTAACAAAAACACTCACCCTGGACCAGCAAACTTTCATCGCTTGGCATTTGAATTCTTGCTCAGTGCCCTGTTATCTCATTTACTCCATGTAACAACCCTATTGACCATTTCAGTTAGTACATGCCATGGACTTTCACAAAATGAGGACAAAAGGCAAGACAAATAATAATCCTGAAATTACCAAGGGATTAAGATGTACATTTCTACATCCCTTTAGTGTGAACTTTTGCCTTAGAAATTTGAGATCAAAGATACTAACATAGTTATTTTGATAGTTCTTCAATGATAGAGTTTTTCTTAACACAGATAAGTAAAAGATATACGAGGTAATGATATTCAGATCATGTGGAAACTGGGTTGGTTCAAAAAGACTATTTTTTCAAGTCAAGGGGATCTGAAATTGCAGAAATAAAATTACAAATCTTAACAGAAAAGTAAAAGGCCTCAGCTGAGGCTGGTGGCCAGGCACATGAGCCTTTTTAGGTGCCTTTTTAGCAGTAGTGCAAGGAAATGAGAAACAAGAGCTGTACCCAAAGCTCCCTCTTCTGAGAAGTGCCCAGCCTATGGGCTTGACTTTAGGAAGATTCTACTACGTCCTGTGCCCATATTGAGGGAAGCCCCACAGGCTCTTATCTCCATGTCCATCTACCTTGCTTCAGCCTTTACCAGCCCTCTCCTAATTTAAATTTTCAGCATTTCTATTCTGTGTGCAGTGTAATATACCTGTAGTGAATTTCAGTCACACTGAGCTGCCTGCCTTTATGAACAATTTTAATTTCCAGGTACAAGTGATTTTATTTTTTTGCTATTGTTAGTGCTCTGGTTGTCATTATTTAAGATAGTTCGTAACACACACACACACACACACAAATAAACATAATGAGTTTAGAAAGATTCTTTAAAGGATAACATTGTTCCTAGCATTGCAATTCTCCACCTCCATTTTTACTTTTTCCATTGGCTCTAACCTGGTTTGGAGTGGATGAGGTGGGGATGTCAAAACCACATGGGAAAAATTTTTAAATAACTCATATCCTCCTATCCTTCCCTTCTGCATGATTCTATTGAAAACCATCATTTTTGAAAAATGAAGCATAACCTACATTTCCCCCCAGTTCCCCAAAATTCTTCAGCAAGAATCTCAAGATCCTCAGGAATTTATAGACCACTTTCTTGAAGGCAGGAGGAGGGCTTTATATTTAAATTCACTTATATAACAAGCTTTCCTTGGCATAATTAAAACATCTTGTTTTGTGATAAGCACTATCACATAACAAGATGTATCAGTATATATTTTTATAGAACATGTAAAGTTTCTTTCATATCTAAATTGAGATACTGTTATTTTTAAAGTCTCTTTAAAGGAAAAAAAGTAATTGAAGACCTCTTCTTCTATTAATGAACCATAGAGCATTCAACAATATTCTCTGATATTTATCAGAATAAATTTATTTTCATCTTTCTTTTAATTACTTTCCTTGTTTTGTTCTCTGCCTCCCAAGGAGGGGGGCTTTTCCATCCATAAGTTGGAAGGCATTCCTTTTAGGCTGATGGCCTTCAGGTGAATGGGAAATGCAGTTGCGATTAAAGAAATGCTGTGTGTGTCTTCTCAAACTATTTTTTTCTTCCACCATCTCCTGCTGCCAAACTTGAAATGCCAACCAGTAAAATTACATCCATGTTAAAACAGAGGAACTGTTGGAAGTCTTGTTGGTTTGCACAGCTGAGTTTTATTTATTTATAATTTATACTCCATGTATTTCCATTTATGTTGTATATTCCATGTATGTTGTTGACCAACATATTCATGGTGGTCAACACTAAAAATACTGCATTATAGAAATTTAAAGCAATCTTTTCTCTCTTCACTATTTTCCCTATGTGCAAATGCCTCCCACTCCCCACATCCACCACAGTAAAGTAAAAGCCAACTTTGATTCAGCCTTGGTTAAAATGATAGGAAATCATAAGTCACAATAATATTTAATTATTTCCTTTCAGAATATTTTGGTGATCTTGGGCATATAGGAAACAAAGAGACTGGATAGGTGGGTGAAATATTTTATTTAGAATTAAATGAATACACCAGTTACTGCAGTTTTGCATCTGTACCAAATCTACCCATTCTACTGCACTACATGATGTTGGAGCTGGGACTTTACAAACAACATTTTTGGCTTTGCCAGCTGGCTCCCTCGTCAATGTGGTGATGGTGGGGAGAGTGTTTAGAAGGAAGTGTCAGGTGGGAGGAGGAAGAAGCAACTACTAGCTCCTTCTCTCCTGATTCCTAAATACTATGAAAGTTTTCAAGTTTTGTGTGTCATGGTCCTTTATTTCACTTCCAAGAAACACAACAGACAGCTTCCTTTCTGATTTACCTGTGCGAGTTTCAACTTGCTTGGCTTATCGGTGTTGCTGGGAGGGCTTCATTTGTTTCCATCCAAGCAGATTTTTTGTTTCTTCATTTTTGTGTATTTCACAACTTTCATAATGACCCTAAGTATTCCTGGGGGCATCAGCCTTGCCAAGTATCTTTACCCTGAGAATGCAATCTCATTTGGCAATGCTGCCTCACTCTGAGATGGCAATTCCCTCTCATCACAACTCTTAAAGGACCAGCTCTTTTTGCATGTCCTCAGAGATGCCAGCAATTGCTGTCTTCTTTCCAGAGATCTGAGTTTCAGGTCCATGGGGCTTCTTTTCCAAGTGTGTAAGTTTTAATAGATTGAATATCCATCCCCAAACCAAAATTTGAAGTGCTGAACATAATGCCACAAGTGGAAAATTCCACATATGATCTCATGTGGTGGGTCACAGCCAAAATGCAATCAAACTCTGGTTTTACCACAGAATTATTTAAAACCTTGTATAAAACCATCTTCAGACTGTGTGCATAAGGCGTATATAAAACAAAGTTTGTGTTTAGAATTACATTTCATCCACAAGATATCTCATTATATGTAGGCAAATACTGCAAAATTTACCAAAAAAAAAAATGAAATCTGAAAACACTCCTGGCCACAAGCACTTTGGATAAGGAATATGCAACCTGGATGTGCAAGCTTTTCCCTTTGTACCCTAGCCCTAGGGGTGGTAGCTCCTTCCTGCAGCTGCTCCCCCATGTTCTTGTTTACTTTTCCTTCTTCTTGGTCACCTAATTAATGAATTTATAACTAATTAGCAAGTCCTTATGTTATATTTTCCCTATTAAATAACTAGTGTTACTATGGATTAAATATACAATGAGTACAGGCCATGTCTCCTATTATGTTCACTTAGATGAAGCAGCATGCTGCCAAGTGATATGCTATTCCTAAGTGATTAATGTGGAAGTTTTCCCATGATACTCAATTCTTATTAAATATAAAGTTTCTTTTAACAAGGAACCATGTAAAGTATTGCTTTTTTTTAATTTTTGGTGAAATATGTTTAAAGATCATAATTTCCCCCCTTTTTGAGTGTAAATGAACTATGTTAGTCAGACCCATGACTGTGCAAATCCCATGTCTAATTTTTCTAATTGTGACTTTGGTAAGTAAAATGAAGATGGTGGTGCTAGCAGCTTAAAAAATAAACTCCAGGCTCGGTGCCTGTGGCTCAATGGGCTAAGGCGCCAGCCATGTACATCTGAGCTGGCGGGTTCGAATCCAGCTGGGCCTGCCAAACAACAATGACGGCTGCAACCAAAAAAATGGCCGGGCATTGTGGCGGGCGCCTGTGGTCCCAGCTACTTGGGAGGTGGAGGCAGGAGCCTTGCTTGAGCCCAGGAATTGGAGGTTGCTGTGAGCTGTGTTGCCACAGCATTCTAACCAGGGTGACAGCTTGAGGCTCTGTCTCAAAAAAAAAAAAATAAATAAAAAATAAACTCCACAGGAGATTTGTATTCTTTACAATTGGAAGAGTAAAAATAAATTTTTAAACAATGGTAGTTGAATTGCTAGTTGCAATAAAGAGAGATACATTGGGAGCCACTGAGTATATTCTCAAATAAAATTTAACTTTTGAGTTTTCGCCAAGCCAATTTCATTGCTTTTATGAACAATAACATTTACCTTTTTATCCAGAGATTAGTTCGTTAATAATGGAAAGGCACAATCACCAAGGCTCATGGGTTTTTAGAACTAATAGGAAAAACAGGGCCAAGAGAACCAATCATAGGACAGTATAAGGGCCAAGAAGGACCTAAGGGTAGGAAAGACCTAGATTTTGAGTTCCAAAAGAAGGTTGTAGCCAAATCTGTTTAGAATTGTCTTTACAGCAGAGGCCAGAATAACATATTAACTGTGCTAGAAGAACTGTCAACCAAGAATTCTATAGCCAGTAAAGTTTGAGAGGGCTTCAATCTGCCTAACAAATACTAGAAGTCTTCAGACTGAGAGGAAATAACCTAGAATGGTAACCTGAGTCCACAGGCTGAAATGAAACAGTAAATATATGGATAACTAAGTTAAGAAGTATAATATGTATTTAATTTCTTCTTTTAATTGCTTTGAAAGACATTAGATTGTATAAAGCAATAATTATAATGATGTATTATTGGGTTTAAAATATAAATTAATATAATAGCACAAAGAAGGAGGAGGAAAAGAAGCTCTACTGGAGCAAAGTTGCCATATTTTACTGACAGTAAGTCTATATTAACCTAATGTAGACTATTATAAATTATGATGCATATAGTAATTCCTAACACAACTCCTAAGAAAATAACTCCAGAATTATACTTCAACATATGACAAAGGAACTAAAATGAAATACTGAAAAAAAATGGCAACAAAGAAAGCCATAAAGGAGGAATATAAAATATCTGAGACATGTAGAAGACTAATAGCAAAATGTCTGGCATTTTCAATGAAATCAATAATAATAGAAATGTGATTATACTCTAATCAACACGCAGAGATTATCAGACTGAATCTTTTAAAATCAACATCCAACTATATTCTATCTATAAAAGACATAATACAGATTCCAAGACACAACTGGTTAAAAATAAGAAAATATTAATCTAGTTAGAGTAGCTACATTAATATGAGACAAAATGGACTTTAGCCTAAGAAATATTACCAGAGACAAAAAGGGACATTTCAGATAAGAAGAGATTCATTATGTATAATGAAAATAAAACAATTTTAATTTCTAACCACCAAACAAGAATCTCAAATCAGAAGAAATAAAAATCAACAAATATCAAAGAAGAGAAAGACCATTAAAAAAACTATAGAGACTTTAATGCCTTGCTTTCAATATTGGATAGAGCAAATAGACATAGTATTTAAAATCAAAAAGTATATAGAAGATTTGAACAACACTAGCAATCCATTTAACCCAGCTAGCATGGATTATGATAGTTAAGAAGCACATAGCCACTCACCCCACCCAACAGAGAAATACACATTTGTTTCAAGTACACAGGGAACCTTCTCCAGTACAGACCATATGGTAAGTTAAAAAACAATTAGTCAAAGTATGTTTTCTGACCAGAGTGGAATGTGATTACTAATTAATGGCAAACATAAATTTGAGAAATCCCTAAATATCTGAAAATTAAATAACTCACGAATAACCCATAGGACTAAGAAGAAAACACAAGGCAAATTAAGAAAAATTTTGGCCTAAATGAAAACAAGAGCACAAGATTTCAAAATATATAAGATACAGATAATTCCATGCTTAAAACAAATTATATAGCTTTAAAAACAAATATTTGAAAAGAAGACAGTCTCAAGGTAATAATCTAAGATTCTACCTTAAGAAAAATAGATAAAGATCAAATTAACCCTAAAATAAGCATAAGAAAAGCAATAAAAATGAGTGGAGAAAATTCTTAGCTCATTCTAAGAAGTTATGCTTTGATACTAAAGCCAGACAAAGACATCATAGGAAAAGAGAAAAACAGACCAACTTAAACAGACACAAAAATCCTGAACAGAATTAGAGATTGAATTCAGCAACATATAAAAAGGATGATATACTATTACCAAGTAGGATTTGTCCCAGGAATATAAACTTGTTAACAAATGAAAATCAATTAATATCATACAGTATATTTATACAATAAATGCAAAATACCTGATGATCATCTCTATAAATTCAGAAAAATCATTTAATAAAATCTAACACCAATTCATGATTTAAAAAACTAGAAATAGCCAGCTTGAGCAATAGTGAGACCTTGTCTTAACTAAAAATAGAAAAAAATAGCTGGGTGTCGTAGTGGGCATCTGTAGTCTTAGCTACTTGGGAGGCTCAGGCTAAAGGATGGCCTGAGAGCAAAAGTTTGAGGTTGCTGTGAGCTACGATGACACCATAACACTCTACCCAGGGCAACAGAGTAAGACTCTGTCTCAAAAAGGAAAAAATAAAGTAGAAATAGAAATAGATGCCTGCTTCCTTAGCTGCATAAAGGCAGTCTATGAGAGTGTTCTCAGTGCCTCCTAATCACCCCATTGATGAGGAAGGTGTTCTTGCTCTTGAACTCTGGGAATGACTGGGCACAAAACACCTAAGAGTTGACACTTGAAAGATGAGATTAGCAGCAGTGTATCAATCACCTATACACATAGCCCAGGGGAAGAGGACACCACATGCCACGTGGGACCACACAAGGGTTGTAGTGAGGAATGGAGTGAACAACCAGAGGCTGTGGGAAGTAGGCTTTTAATGTCAAGAGGGTGAGGTTCCCCTGGTGCCTGTCAGAGGATGTGATTTTCTTGTGTGAATAATGCAATGGGCTGGCAGGGAACTGAAATCCACTGCTCAGAAACTGGTCTGTTTTATAAGGAGAGGTTTGTGGCTGCGAAACCTCAGCCATGGGAACAGAGTAGAGAGGGACACTGAGGTTATGCCATCTGAGGATCATCCAATTTTACCAGATAGCAAGGCAGCATATAATTTTGAACCTTAATTTTAAGCTTCACATCACAAAAAACAAACAAACAAAAACAACAACAATACCCATACAGCCAACGCTGATGAAAGAATGAATGCTTTCCCCCTGAGATCACCCTACCACTTCTACCAACATGATTCCGGAATTTTAGCTAGCAAAATAAGGGAAAATGAAAAATTAAAGTTATACAGATTAAAGGAACACATAAAACTGTTTTATTAGCAGATAACACATTATTTTTAGAAAATCCTAAATAATTTACAAAAAGCTACTAAAACTAATAAATCAGATTAGTAAGCTTTATTTTATTTGTTTATTTGTTTGTTGTTGGTTTTTTTTTTCCAGTTTTTGGCCGGGGCTGGGTTTAAACCCGCCACCTCTGGCATCTGGGGCCGGTGCCCTACTCCTTTGAGCCACAGGCACTGCACAGCTTTATTTTATTTGTTTGTTTGTTTTTTGAGAAAGAGTCTCACTATGTTGCCCTTGGTAGAGTGCCATAGCATCACAGTTCACAGCAACCTCAGATTCTAGGGCTTAAGTTATTCTCTTGCCTCAGCCTCCCAAGTAGTTGGGACTACAGGTGCCCGCCACAATGCCTGGCTATTTCTGTTGTTGTTGTAATTGTCATTGTTGTTTAGCAGGCCCAGGCCTGGTTTGAACCCTCCAGCCCCCATATATGTGGCTGGTGCCCTAGCGGTTGAGCTATAGGTGGTGAACCAGACTAGTAAGCTTTAAAAGACATAATATTAACACACAAAAACAACTATATTTCTATATACTAGCAATGAAAAATTTGAAAACAAAATTCAGAAAACAATTTCATTCACAGTAGCATTGAAAAGAATATTGAAAAATTTTGGATAAATTTCTAGCAAAAGAGGCATAGACCCATACCCCCAAACATTGCTAAAAGAAATTAAAGAAGTTCTAAATAAATGGACAGATATAAAATGTTTATGGATTGGAAGACTCAATAGTAAGATGGCAATTCTTCTCAAATTGATCAACAGAGTCAATGTCATCCCTATCAAATCTTAACAAGCTTTTTTTTTTTTTTGTAGAAATGAACAAGTCAATTCTAAATTTTATATAGAAATACAAAGCACCTGAAATGGTTAAATGACTTTTGAAGAACAGAATTAAACATCTAATACTTGTTGATCTTACTGTAACATTATAGTAATTAAGAGAGTGCAGTATTGACATAAGAATAGATACATAGATCAATGTAACAGAAGACAGAGTCTATGAAGTTTTACCAAGCAACTCAAAGGGGAAAAGAAAGTCTTTTCTTCAAATGATGCTAAGACCATTGATTATCTGTATGAAAAAGAAAATAAAACAAAAAACTAAAGTACTTAGACCCTTACTTCACACTGTACAAAAAAATCAACTCAAAGTGGATCATAGACCTCAATGTAGAGCTAAAATTATGAAACTTCTAGAAGAAAGTAAGAAAATCTGTGACATCGAGTTAGAAGATTTCTTAACATGACACCAAAAGAATGATGCATAAATGAAAAAGCTGCAAGGTTGTACTTTTAAAATTAAAAACTTTTGCTCTTTACAAAGCATCATTAGCAAAAAGATAAGCCACCGCCTGGAAGAAAACACTTATAAATCATTAACTTAAAAAAGGAGTATTCTTATATCCAGAATATGTGAACATCTCTGAAAAATTGTAAGAATACAAGCAATCCAAGTAATTTCAATACATGTAATTGAAAAATGAGAAAAAGGTTTGAACATTTTGCTATAAAAATGTATGAAAGGCTAATAAGCATATGAAAAGATGCTCAATATCATTCGTCATTAGAGAAATGCAAATTAAAACCACAGTGAGATACTCCACACCCATCAAAATGGCTGTGAAGAAAAAGACACTAACAAATGATGGCAAGGATGTGAAGAATCTGGAGCCCATTTACAACGCTGACGGGACAATAAAACAGTACAACCACTCTGAAAAACATTTTAGCAATTACTTAAAATGTTAAACGTTAACTTACTATTAATAAGTTACTATTATATTACTGTAGTTAAATTATCATTAAGAAAATCACACCTAGATATCTACCAAAGAAAATGAAAGCATATGTCCGTGTAAAGACTTGCGCAAGAATACTCACAGTGACACGATCCATGGTAGTCAAAACACTGAAAATAACCCAAGTGTTCATCAGCTAGTGAATGGATAAGCAAAGACACAGAATATTTTCATCACAACAGGATCCTTATACTTCTCCTTTATAATTACACACAAATATCTTCCCCACTTCATCCTCCCAACCCTGGAAAACACTAACCTGTTCTCCATTTTTATAATTTTGTCATTTCAGAGATGTTATATAATAGTGTCATACGTTGACAGTTTTTACTCAGCATAATTCCTTGGAGATTTATCGAAATTGTTGCATGTATAAATAAAGCAATTTATTTTATTACTGAGTAGTGTTCCATGGTATGTTCCTCACATACCACAGTTTGCTTGACTATGTAACCAATCAAGAACATTCAGGTTGTTTGGCTATTATACAAGCTACACACATGTATGTACATTACGTAAGGATAAATTGTCATTTCTCTGGGATAAATGCCCAAAAGTGCAACTGCTGTGTTGTATGGTAATTGCAAGTTTAGTTTAAGAAACTGCCAAACTTTTTTTCAGAGTGGCTGGGAATTATCCTTTAAAAATAGTTCTCTTTATTATTAACACTGATCGGACAAGAAAAAGGAAATGCATTTTGGGCGGCGCCTGTGGCTCAAAGGAGTAGGGTGCCGGCCCCATATGCCGGAGGTGGCGGGTTCAAACCCAGCCCTGGCCAAAAACTGCAAAAAAAAAGGTAAGGAAATGCATTTTTATTCAAGGTCCTTTACAGGAACAAAAAATTAGAAGTCTATTAAGAGTCCCTTATCATAGTGTGATTAATAAGAAGCAATGATAATGCATTATGAACAAAGTGTCTTAATAAAAAGCAATTTATTAATGAAAGCAATTTAAAAGTTCACTGATAATTTTAATGTTGACCTATGAGCTCAAAAACTTCCATAGTGCTTTGATGTAATATTTGGCACTGAGCAGATTCTGAATGTTTACTCAATATTTTGCGATTCAAATATAGGAAACATATTCCATACATCCCCATTTATAGAAGACTACTTATCTTGTTCTCTGAATTACCTTCAGAAACATGGAGACACTTTCTATTCTAAAAACAAGATAAACTCTGTCCTTCAAGGTTGAGAAATAAAATTTTCAGAAGATTTTTGAATAATTTAGAAGGTTCTACTCCATGAGGCATAATATTCCCATTATGAAATCTTTAATGCACAGCAAGGAATTTTGGGCTAGCTTGTTCTCTTAAAATCTAAAATCAATACGAGTTACCTACAAAGATACTCATGTTCTGCTTATCTGGAGTCACACTAAACCATAAGCTTTTCAGTTCATTAAATATGTATTTATCCTAAACCACATTTAAAAATCATCACAGAAATTGATGTGCATGCAAATTACACAGGATTTTCCTTGTATATTAACCAGGTGCCTGGGTTCCTTCCCACTCCAGTTTAGCATTTTACGCTATTCTCTATACAACCCAACCGTATCTGCAGATCTGTCTGTAGCGAGATCATAGATCCAAAGGCCTTTGGTGCAGATCAGGTCACCAGAAATCCTGCTTACAACCGCTGTGACGTCTGCCGGTTCCCTTTATACAGACGAGGGTCACTGTTCATCTTTGGTGGCATTTCCATCATCGCCCTTTCCAGACTGGAGCTGCTGCAATATCTCTGTCCTTACTACTCTTGTCTGTCATCAGCATTCGGATCTCCCTGCTGCATTTGTCCTAATTCACTATTGTCATCTGGACAACACATTTTCTTTTTCTAATTAGTTGATCAGTACTCCTTCCTTTCCCATAAGTACTTCCTTAAAGATGAATTTTTATTCAGTATTAGTGTAGTACTGGCTTACTTGAAGGAGTTATAGCCTTTCCTAATATTCAATTTAACACATATTCATTTTCCACTCCCCTGTCACTGGAGATTCTGTGGTGAAAAAGATGGATATAATTCCTGCCCTAATGTTGGAGACAGACGTTAAGCATAGCTCATCACACAAGTAATTAATTACCATGTTAGAAAGCATGGTGTGTGTGTGTGTGTGTGTGTGTGTGTGTGTGTGTGTGTGCAGGATATGGCGGGAATGTATGCATAAAGGTACTCAGTATAATCTGGCAAGAACTGTAAGCGAAATAAAGTGATATTCATACTGAGATCTGAAAATGACAGGGAGTAACATTTCAATAAAAGACATATCACTGGAGTGAGAATTTGGGCATAGTTAAGAACCCTACTTAAGACCATCACTGTGGCTGGACCTTTAGAGTTAAGTAAGCTGGGGAGGTAGGCAGGAGCCATATCATACCTAGGCTAGTAGTCTCTGAATTCTATTCATTTGCATTTGAAGATTTTTTAAGCAGGGTATTGTTACAATCAGATTTGCATTTGAAAAGAATCACTCAGAAAAATGAAATAAAATAATCAATCTGGCTCAGATTGGAGGAGAACATGAAAGGAGGCCAATTAGGAGGCTTTTATAGACGTTCAGGAGAGAAATGATGGATTTCTTGGATTATTGTGCTGACACTGAGGAACAAGAAAAATACTTTAGAGATAAACCTAAGGGATGTGGTTTCCAGCCTGAGCAGTTGAATGGACAGGACTCATTTAGGGAATACAAACTCAGTTTGGAACATATTGAGCATCAGCCTCAACTGTGAATTCAACACAGGCAGTTCTGCCTGTTTGGTTCACCACTGCCGCCCAGTGTCTTCGGAGACATTCAAATAGAGATGTCAAATAAGCTGTGAGGTTATACAGATCATAACTCTGAAAAGCAGTTAGGCTCGAATTAAAAATGGAGAAGTCAGCTGTATACAGATACATCGAAAGCTGAAGGCCAGGAGGATGACAAGCTCTTCAGAGGGAGGCTGAAGACCAGGGAAAAGACAAGATCCAAGACCCAGTGGGGTGGCCAATGCATTTAGTTATCTCTCTGTTGATGCCGTGAAGGGGGCCTGAGCCCTCAGAGTGTCCATGTCCCAGTGTCTCCCTACAGCACGCAGTTTGGATCTGCCCTACTGGAATGATAAGCCCTTCGTTCCTGCCTTATTATTCCTCTCTGCACACCCCTTCATTCAAAAGAAATTGATAGAAGGAAATCAAGAAGATGAATTACATTCTAAAATGTGACATAGTGCTGAAATGTCAATGGAAGATACAGATTTAATGTATTACCCTGCCCAGGTATCAGACTCAAGCCAGATAAATAGGGATTCATTTTTAGCTAGGAAGGTAGTTCCATGCTCTTTATGACTCAGCTGCTGTTTCTATCTTTCTCTTTCCAGAAGGACTGGAAGATTTTTTTTTCCTCATTTCTCACTCTTCTTAATGCACACAAAACAGAAAAATTTCTCACTCTTCTGTATACACTTTACTTACCAGTGAATTAAATTTATTGCAAAAGATTTGCCTATATACATTGTGTTATTCTTTTAACATGAATCTGGATGTCACTAGAATTCTTGATATATTACTGATCTAATGAGCTTTGAGTCTATACATTTCACACTTAATTTCTCCTTAATAAAATGAGAGCTTTTCATAGCATGACAGTTGCTAAATATGTAAATGTGTGAATGAAACCAAATTATCTATTTTATAAGGATTCTAAAATGTATAGGAAATGTTTATTCTCTCTGTCTCAGTTTCACTTTCTGGGGAAATGGGCTTATTAGAATGTAAACTGTCCTAACTAACCAGTACAAATTGTCACCAAAACGGAAATCAAAAGTCATACTGAGAATAATGTTTAAAACAAAGAACTGTCCCACCCCGGGAACCTGTTTTGTGTATCTGCAATATTATTTCTCTCATAATCGAGCAAAATGATTTATTTTCAGAAGAAGGAAATTACAAATCTATTCTGGTTAAGGTCTCTTATCAGAGTATGACCCCCCCCCCAAACTCTACTTAATGAACTTCATTGAATAAATCTATTGCCATAAATCTGATTTCATATCATTCATTGAAGTTATTTTACATTTTTAAAAATACTATTAACATGCTTACTACATGACTTTAAAAAAACCTGTTAACCCAATGAAAACATTATTGGCCTGGTGAAGTACAAACAGGTTATTCTATAAAATGGGACTAATGGTGCCTGCCTCATAAGAGGCAGACTTAAATGAGTTACTGTTTGGAAAGCATTCACAACAATCAGACATACAGCAAGCCAAATTTGCTTTGGCTGCTGCTATTGCTACTAAGGAACATAATTCCTGTTTATCTGCGTTAGAGATTTTCATCTGGGTGGGGCTTGCAGCTCTGTTAGAATTAGAATCATTTTTTTGAAATATATAATACATTAGTTACTAAGCAGCAATTTTGTGTCTAAATCAAATAATTGGTAAGGCAGTAGAAGAGCTGCTATTCAAAAGATTTCTTTAAGCACATAATGGCATTTTTGAGAATGCCAAAGATGCCCATAAGGAAATAAATCTCCCTTCTGCGGCCACGTGTGCTTTGCAGGTGTTGCAGTTTGCCTCTGTGAGAACTGGTCACAGCCTCGGGTGGGAGGGAGTATGTTACAAGAGCCAAGATGGTGAATGACCTTGGCTGATATTCTCTCACAGTCTGAAAATCATTTATTTACTTTTCCCATTGTCAGTCATTCACCTTTTCCAACACGGCTGTGTATGCTGCTTTTCTGCCTACTTCTCCACAACTTAGGGTCCTCTGATCCTGCTCAGGCCTATCTTCCTGGCCCTTGGCCAGGGTTGGTCCTCATCCTTCCCGATGCTTCCTGAACTATCAGATAAGGCTGAGCCCTGGGCTGTATCTCAGAGCCATTCTGATCTCCTCTCTTAACTCCACATCCCACACTTAAACCCTATGATATGTCTTTGGCCCTGTCTTCCCTTCTTTCTGCAGGCCTGTCACTGGCTATACCCTAGCATGGGAGATAGTTAAGGAAATTTCTGTGGACTCATAGATTTCTGTATGTCTGGGAAGAATTATGAGGTCCTGCCTGAATTCTTCTCGTGCCTCCTGTTCTGCGTCTCCCCAGCAACCCTGCATGAGCATTTTATAAAAAAAATTCAAAACATGATGAATATACTTGTGGGAAGATAGTTATAAATCATTGTTACCTCTTCCCTTGCCCCCTCCCCAACCCACCCTGCCAACACGCACACATACTACAACCTTCAGCAAAGAACTGGATAACTTTCCTTCTGGGCTCCACTGAGGAGGTTTGGGGGGACTCAGAGCTGGCCAGAGTGGAGGACCAAGTTTTTACACCTTGGTTTTTTTGGATAAATCAAGTAGAAAATCCAGCCTGTGGGGCCAAGTCCCCAGTATGTACACCAAGGGAAACATCTCGGAGAATGTCACATTGGCCAGATTCTCTCCCTCATTTTAGACACAAACCAGGACAAGTTAAAGCCACAGTTCCATTTCCAATAAGCCCTCTACACATTCACACTCTCGTAGTTCAGACTCACGAGATTTCAGAACTGCCTATGTTTCTGAATTCAATAGCTACAGTGATTGAGGCAAATCTCAAAAAGCAAGTGGAGGTCTTTCCCACCCTTCCATTGCTGTCTGGCTTGCAGAATTGCTGGAGTCTAGTCAACATGAGAGGACTTAACCACTAATTTTCTAAAACGTAACAACCAGTGAAACAACTCAGTAATAAAAAGGAATGAGTTACCCATGCATGTAACAACATGGATGAATCTCAAAATAGTTATACTGAGTAAAAGAAATCAGACAAAATAAGAAAACACACTCAGTATAATATAAAATTCTAGAAAATTCCAACCTACTCTACAGTGACCGAAGCACATCAGTGTTCACATGAGGATGGAGAAGGGCCCACAGGAAGAAAAACAAGGGAAATATTACAAAATAACACAAGGAAACTTTCGCAGGTGAAAGATATGTTAATTATCTTTCATGCTGGTTTCATGGGTATTCACGTCAAATTCATTAAAAATTGTCCATTCTAAATAAGTAGTTTTTAAAAATAGATTATAGCTCAATAAAACTTTAAAAAGTGCATACCGGGGGAGGAGTCTAGATGGCAGTGGTAGCCACCAGCAGAGTGGACTGGCAACCAAGGCACGTGAAGGATATGCCTGAGGTGGTACCAGCCGGGACAGAGCACAGGGATTAGAATACACGCAGACTCAGCTGACAACTAGGGCAGAGGCTGCTTTGCTTACCTTCATACTCACCTGGCCCTCAGGGGATGAAAGCTGAGACAAAGGGCTGGAACTCACAGACTGAGTCAGACCTATTTGCAGCCCAAGTCTGATCAGGGAAAATAGCTTTGACAGAAATAAATTCTGCAAACTTGTTCTGTTCCAGCAGTATCATCAATCAGGGACAGGGCTGGAACTGAGTGAATCGCCCCAGCCCCAATCAAGTACCCAGGTTGTCAGGCCTCACCTACCCCCGCCAAACAGTGACAGGGAGTAGCAGACTGGTTGAGGAGCCACAGACCTCACTGTGACTCAGGCAGGCACAAATCTCTGGAGCTTCTGCTCATTGGAGGAAACTGGATCACAACTGTTACCACCGACTGGGTGTGACAGAGGGGCAAGGTGGGGAAGGAGGCATGAACCTTCCCAGACTAATCTACTTGCTGTGGGGGGGGGGGGGGCGCCAACCTGAGCTCACAGAGCACCAGGGTGAATTATACTAGAGCTTCCAGCAGTTCCCTGCTATCTAGCTGCCAGAGACTTTTTAACTTTTCCATTTGAGATCTCTAACTTCATCAATCAGAAATGGTAAAGACGAAATAACAACAGATCCCTCAGAAATTCAAAAAATTCTTAACGAATACTACAAGAAACTTGACTCTCAGAAATATGAAAATCTAAAGGAAATGGACCAATATTTGGAAGCATGCCACCTTCCTAGACTCAGCCAGAATGAAGTGGAAATGTTGAACAGGCCAATATCAAGTTCTGAAATAGCATCAACCATACAAAATCTCCCTAAAAAGAAAAGCCTGGGACCAGATGGCTTCACGTCAGGATTCTACCAAACCTTTAAAGAGGACCTAGTACCTATAT
>CAUYRH010006312.1:0-10538 GCA_963574655.1 Perodicticus potto
AGCGCCTGTGGTCCCAGCTATTTGGGAGGCGGAGGCAAGAGACTCGCTTGAGCCCAGGAATTGGAGATTGCTGTGAGCTGTGATGCCACAACACTCTATCCAGGGTGACAGCTTGAGGCTCTGTCTCAAAAAAAAAAAAAAGAGAGAGAGAAGAAGCCACAAAACATTATTGTACACATACTATATGCAGGACACTATTTTAAAAGCTTTACATGGGTAAATCATTTAATCCTGTGAGGAAGATACTATTATTATCCACACTTAACAGATAAGAGACCTAAAACAGATAGGTTGAAAATTATATTCAGCTGGTAAGTGATGCTGGGATTTGAACCAGGATGGTCACTAAACCACACACACACACATACACACACACACACACACACAGACAGGAGCTCCTAGCTGGTTAATGTTCAAGCTCAAGTCCCTCCACGTGTCAGGAGCTCACACCCCAGTCCCTCTGCCTTTTGATTGGGCAGAGGAAGAGTCCAGCTTGCAGGGCTGCATCAGAAGTGAACTATGCCCTCCTGAGTAGAGGCAAGAGGCCATGAGTTGTTCCCCGCAGTGTTAGAGATGGTGACTCAGGTTAACAGGCCAAGAATTCAGCAGGATTAAGGATTCTTTGCACTTTAACACATAGCCAAGAAACTCAAAGCCCATCTAGGATACTGTTTTTAGAAGAGGGAAATATATTCTGAGATTCTCAATAAAAAATGAACTAGAACTTGGCTCAGAGATAAGATGGCCTTGTGACTTGTATTATGAAGCATTCCTGAGTCTAACCTTTCAGTTCATATCAGTTTGCCATTATAGTAGTATGGTAATTAGAACTTGATAGTTTATGGTGTTAGAACTTGGCATTTAGGCCTGATGCAGTGGCTCACGCCTGTAATCCTAGCACTCTGACAGGCTAAGGCAGATCAGGAGTTCAAGACCAGCCTGAGCAAGAGTGAGACCCTGTCTCTACTACAAATAGAAAAACTAGGCTCAGCGCCTATAGCTCAAGTGGCTAGGGCACCAGCCACATACACTGGAGCTGGCGGGTTCGAATCCAGCCTGGGCCTGCCAAACAACAATGACAAGTACAGCAAAAAAAAAAAAAAAAAAAAAATAGCCGGGCGTTGTGGCAGGCCCCTGTAGTCCCAGCTACTCAGGAGGCTGAGGCAAGAGAATCGCTTAAGCCCAAGAGCTGGAGGTTGCTGTGAGCTGTGATGACATCGTACTCTACCCAGGGTGACAGCTTGAGACTCTGTCTTAAAAAAAAAAAAAGAAAAAGAAAAAGAAAAGAAAAACTAGCTGGGTGTCTTGGCAGACGCCTGTGGTTTCAGCTACTCAGGAGGAAGAGGCAAGAGAATTGCTTAAGCCCAAGAATTAGAGGTTGCTGTGAGCTATGACACCGTAGCACTCTACCCAGGGTGAGACTGTATCAAATTAAAAAAAAAAAAGAACTTGGCATTTGTATATTTATTTTTAAAATAGTATTATTTTTAATAGATAATACACACACAAAATACAAAATTCAAAAGAGACATAGAATACATAGTCAAAAGTATGTCTCACCTCAATTCTGGCTGTCACCCAGTTCTCCTCCCCAGAGGCAAATGGTAGACTATTGTCTCACACATCCTTCCAGACATCTTTATACTGATATCTATGTATACAAACATAGTTTCTCTCTTTTTTTGCATACACATTAGACTATATATACATTGTTCTTTCCCTAAATTTTTAAATATTTCCTTATATGTTCAAATGGAGCAGTCTTTTTTGAGCCAGAGTCTTGTTCTGTTGCCTGGCCGAGAGTGCCATGGCGTCATCATAGCACACTGCTCCTGGGCTCAAGCGATCCTTCTGGCTCAACCTCCTGAATAGCTGGGACTACAGGCATGTGCCAATATGCCTAGCTAATTTTTGTATTTTTAGTAGAGACAAGGTCTTTCTCTTGCCCAGGCTGAGAAACTCCTGATCTCAAGCAATCTTCTTGCCTTGGCCTCCCAGACTGCTAGGATTACAGGCGTGAGCCAATACCCTTGGCCACTCGCATTCTTTTTAATGGCTATATAGTATTTCATTTTTTGGTTATGTCATAATTTATTGAATCTAGCCTTTTATTGATATTTAGGTGCTTTTTTCCCTTACCATCAGTGCTTCAGTGGGTATCCTAGGATATACATTCTAGGTATTTTGTGTATGAGAGAGCCCATAAATTCTAAATTTCTAAAAGTAAACATGCAGCCTGGAATGATGGCTTATATCTGTAATCCCAGCACTTTGGGAGCCTGAGGCAGGAGGATCCCTTGAGCCCAGAGGTTCAAGACCAGCCTGAGCAATGTAGTAAGACCCTATTTCTAAAAAAATTTTTTAAAAATTAGCCAAGCATAGTGGCATATGCCTGTAGTCCCAGCTACTTGGGAGTCTGAGCCAAAAGGATTGCTTGAGCCCAGGAATTCAAGACTATTGTTAGCTATGACTGTACCACTGCATTCCTGCCTGGGCAACAGAATGAGACCCCATCTCTAAAAAAGCATTTTTTTCAAATAAAAGAAATAAAAATGTTAAAAACCAAAAAATAAAAAAAAAGAAAAAAAAATGTTAAATACCTGCAAATGTCAGGTAAATCCATTTTAAATTTTGCTAGATAACACCCAAATTACCCTCCTCAGCATTTTCTCAGCATCTTTTTTTTTTCCAGAGATGTGGGCTTGATATGTTGCCCCAGGCTAGAGCACAGTGCCTTTTCACAGGTGTTACCATTGTCTCCCACAGGTGTCTTCATCTCAGACATAAATGGGCTCAAGTGATCATCCTGCCTTAGCCTCTTGAGTAGTTGGGACTACAGGCATGCCACCAAGCCTAGTCTCAGTATCTATTTTAAGATAAAACTGAGGAAAAGTATTTGTCAGAATAAGGTCAATTCAGCCTGAAGCCTTTATGAGTTAGAATGGGAATCATTATAGACTATGTAAGGGATGACTTAATACTGTGAGTACGTATATGATGACTACAGGGGGTGTTTCCCTGGCTTTTAATCTCAGAACTCTGCCTTCCCCAACAAGTTCCATGTGGTCTAAAGACTCTCAGAGAGTTTTTCTGCTAAGACTTCCTTCTGCCTTTGCCCGCAGGACTCATTATGCTTTCCTGAATTTAGGATCAATAGTATACAGCTGTCTTCTGCTGTCCACAGGCTAAAGGCTGACACATACTTTGGATAGAGACATGAATATAGATTAACATTGTTCTACTATTTTAAAAAACTATAACATATGCATGACAATAAAATTCTGCTTTGACTCAGAGAAACAACAATAGGAAGTGATGGGAATTGTGGCAAATAGAAGAACTTGCATCTTATCTAAAGAGGGCAGCCCAAAACTCTGCTCTAGTTAATCACTGCCATGTAGGAAAAATGAGTCAGAGTTGCCAGATGATCTAATTTTTCCAAATAAGTTGGAGTTGGGTTGCTAGATTTTTTTTTTTTAATTAATTTCCTGATGTTTCCTGTGTTCTTTTGGTGGGAGGGGAGACAGAGTCTTACTTTTTCTCCCTTGGTAGAGTGCTATGGCGTCATAGCTCACAGCAACCTCAAACTCTTGGGCCCAAATGATTCTCTTGCCTCAGCCTTCCAAGTAGCTGGGACTACAGGTGCCCGCTCTGCTATTTTTAGAGATGGGGTCTCACTCTGGCTCAGGCTGATCTTGAACCTGTGAGCTCAGGCAATCCACCCTTCTCAGCCTCCCAGAGTGCTAGGATTACAGGCATGAGCTACCATGCCCCGCCTACATGATTTTTTTTTTTGTAGAGACAGAGTCTCACTTTATTGCCCTCAGTAGAGTGCCATGGCGTCACACAGCTCACAGCAACCTCCAACTCCTGGGCTTTGGTGATTCTCCTGCCTTACTGACTGAGCCACAGGCGCCGCCCATGATTTTTTTTTTAATTAATGTTGCCTCTGACTTTTTAAAATTATTCTGGTTAAGGCCAGACACAGTGGCTCACACCTGTAACCATAGCATGGTGGGAGGATCACTTGACTAGCCTGAACAAGAGTGACACCCCTGTATCCACTAAAAATAGAAAAAATTAGCTGGGGTATTGTAATGGGTGCTTGTAGTCCCAGTTATTTGGGAGGCTGAAGCAGGAGGAACACTTGAGCCCAGGTGTTTGAGGTTGCTGTGAGGTATGATGACAGCACTCTAACCTGGGCAACAGAGTGAGACTCTGGCTCAAAAAATAAATGAAAAAAAAAAAAGGGAGCAGCACCTATTACTCAGTGGGTAGGGCGCGGCCCCCTTATACCAAGGGTGGCGGGTTCAAACCCAGCCCCAGCCAAACTGCAACAAAAATAGCTAGGCATTGTGGCAGACACTTGTAGTCCCAGCTACTTGGGAGGCTGAGGCAAGAGAATCACCTAAGCCCAGGAGTTGGAGGTTGCTGTGAGCTGTGATGTCACAGCACTCTACCAAAGGCAACAAAAGTGAGACTCTGGGCGGCACCTGTGGCTCAAAGGAGTAGGGCACCGGCCCCATATGCCGGAGGTGGTGGGTTCAAACCCAGCCCCCGCCAAAAACTGCAAAAAAAAAAGGCTTGGCGCCTGTGGCTCAACGGGCTAAGGCGCCAGCCACGTACACCTGAGCTGGCGGGTTCGAATCCAGCCTGGGGCCCGCCAAACAACAATGATGGCTGCAACCAGAAAAAAAAAAAAAATAGCTGCGGGTGGTGGCGGGTGCCTGTAGTCCCAGCTACTTGGGAGATAGAGGCAGGAGACGCGGTTGAGCCTAGGAATTGGAGGTTGCTGTAAGCTGTGATGCCACGGCGCTCTATCCAGGGTGACAGCTTGAGACTCTGTCTCAAAAAAAAAAAAAGTGAGACTCTGTCTCTAAAAAAAAAAAAAGGAAAAAAAATTTAAAGGATGAGATTTTAAAAAGATATGGTTTTGACTCAGCAGTTCTACTTTTATATATCAAGCCTAGAAAAAAATTCACCTAAGTACCCAAATAGGCATGTATGTTCCCTAGAAATCACCTAAATAGCTAAAGGTGAGTTAAACTGTGATATATCCACCCCTGGAATACTCTGCATCAGCATGAAGCTGACCCTAATGGAAGGCATTAGAGTTCTAAGACAAACTATTAGATGAAAAACAAAAACACATCATAAGATAATATACACAATCCAATTTCTTTTAAAACCTACATATTTCTATATGTACCTATAAATAAATATATGTATGTATATAAATGCACAAAGACCTAAAAGGCTAGGTCACAAACCAATTATAGAGAAAGCAGTATGATTAGGGAGCTCATGGGGCAAAGTGTTTTAAGTGAATTATCTCCCAATTCTCTTATCAACCCAATGAAGTAGATCCTATTCTTCTTTCTTTTTTATATTTAAAGAAACTGCAGCTGAAAAGGGTAACTTGCTGAAGTAATACTTCAAAGCCCACATTTAAATTTGATTATGCTACTTGTAGAGATCAGTTTAGTGATTGAGCAAAATAATTCAAAAGAGATGTGGTCTGTCATGTAAAGGAGCTGCCCCTGGCTTGACAGGGGCCAGACCGTAGACAGTGGGATTCAGAACAGCGTGGTCAATGCTGTGGCGAATGGCAGGGAGCTTACATCCGAGGAGCTGGGCTCCTGTGAGGTCCTCAGTAACACTCCTTCAGCAAGGGCCCGGTCCACAGCTTGCCGTGCCAGCTCCTCCAGCTGCTGCTCATCCTGCAAGAGGCACTCCCAGCTGGTCGCCATCCCAACACCTGTGACAGAAGGAGAAAGGAGAGTTTGGTGACAGAGGGTCTGGGGCCCAGTAGCTACTGAAACGGTTGGTGACCGCTCCAACACCGTGGGACCCTAACCTCTATTGGAAAGGATGGTGTGGTGCAGAGGAGTAAACACTGGCTGGTTACAGCCTTTAACAACTTCAATGTGTACAAAACAGAAAGTTTGACAAAGCATTTCCATTGTCACTTTCTCTTTTGATTCCCAATATAAGGGCATTATTCTCACAGTATGGAAGCATAGGCTCAAAACAGTGAAATGACTTGCCCCAAGTAATGACTGATAAAGGCTGGACTTGAACTCATGTCTCAGGACTCCTAGCCCAATGCTCTTCAATAGAGAAACTGGCACTAAAAATGTCAGATATGACTGGAGCAAGTTCCTTCTCCTTCCAGGGCTACAGATTTCCTACCTGTGAAGCAGGGGACTGGGGGTTGGTCAGTGATTTCCAAACCTGGCTGAACATTCTGGGAAGCATGGGAAAGAACACAGATTCCTTGGTCCCACTCCAGACATTTTAGTTCAAGAAGTCTAAAGAGAGGGAAAGATTTAGGTTCTGTATTTTTAACAAGCTTTCCTGGGATGGGTATTACTGCAGTAGATTATTAATTTCTCTTCTAGTTCTAATAATTCAGGTCAGCAAATCTCAAATAAATTTATGGAATACCGTGAAATGCAGATAGGGTGAACTTCTCCCTCATACTAGCCAGAGGCAGGAAATTACATTCTATGTATGGACAGCTATTGTCAAAGCAACAAAAGACAGAAAATATTTTGAGAAATCGCATTAGCAGGATGGGAATAACTGACACCCACATGTCCAGTGTAATGGCAGGAAGTCTGACTGGTTGCCCAGTGACACATGGAAGTATACCAACCCACACAGTGATGCTCCTTCATTTTGCAGCAGGCCTCAGGCGTTTAAGACCTGGATAAAAATCTGGAAATACCAATCATTAATTGTGTTCTTCTCAATTGTTTCATTTTAAGGACAAAATGTGGCTGCTCAACTCATTGGTTCTCAGCAAAAGAGTTAGACAATGGTAGGTAGGCTCCATCACATTCAACTCTGTCCCACTCTTAGAATGACAGAGCTGGTGTTAGTACAATCATACAATCATGAAAGTCTGCCAGCCTCAGCACAATGCTTTGAAAGAATGAGCATGTGATCTCAAGAGGGTCCTAACAATATCCCTGCTGGGTTTGAGAAATAGATGAGGGTAGTCTTAGTTCTTGAGTCAGACAGACCTGGGTTTGAGTCCATAATAATATTATTTCCCTTTTTTAGTAAGGATGCCATGTGGATTAAATGAGAAAAATTTGTGTGAAATTTCTCAGCACTGTTTGGAGGTCTATACATGAGACCTTTTTTTGGCTGTACTCACTTTACAAGTGGAGAAGACTTGCTAGAAATCGCACAGCCTGGTGGCACAGCCAGGACAAGAACCAGGACAAGAACCTATTACTTTGAAAATAAAGCGATGAAACCCCCTATCTCTTCACAACTCTGAAATTTCAACATCTTTGTCTACTAATGGCCTTTTGTTTAGTTGGTTAACATTGATTTGTATCTAATGCCAGGCTCTTGGTTAAGTACTGGGATAGGAAGAAGGATAAGACTATGAAAAATGCTAACTGAGCTTCGTTTTTCTTCTTTTAGTCTCCATCTCCTTGTGGCTTTATTTCTTTTTTGCTGATGATACTCAAATACCGTATCTTCACAGCAGTATCTACCTTCAAAGTAGAATATCCTATTGCTTCCTGGGAGTCTCCACCCAAGCAGAGTAGAATCTGTCATCTCCCCACAAATTCGGCTTCTCTTCTGATGAACCCCGCCCAGGTATGCAGTACTTCTTTCTTACATTCCACTGCCCCCCTCCCCCGCCATCCTATGGATTCTGCTGCCTAAATATATACGGTACTTTGAATTCCTTCATCTCTTTGCATCACCACTGCCTAGCCCAGGTCACGGTCGTCTCTTCTCTGAGCACGAAGATTCAGAGTTATCTTCAGTGACCAGGATACACCAGCCTCTCTATCCTTTCCAGGTCTTGGCACGTGCGGTTTTCTCTTTGGAACGCTCTCCACCACTCCTCCCCAGCGTTCACTATTTCGTTTTGTTTCTCTACACCAGGGCTTCTATAGCCCATTACTTATCCCTGTATTGTAGAAACAGTGTTCGTCTTCATCATTTTTCTACCTATGACTGGCGCCTAGTACTGTATTCAATGAACGCTAATGAATGAACTGAGAGAATGACAGGCGAAAGCCTTTCCCACAGGAAACTGGCAGGACTTTAATCCTTAGGGCGAGGCCAGTGCCTGCCTGGGGCCCTTGCCTGCCCAGGCCTGCCCCACCGGTCCCCTCGCTCCCACCCTGGACAAAGTTTGGATCTCATCTCTCCCCGGAGTTTCTTTAACTCAGGTTCTACCCTCACTGGCAAGGTGTCCCCAACGTCAGCACGATCAAGAAGCAAGAGCTCTAGAAAATCTGGTGTTAACACGCGCTAGCCCAACCCCCTCACTGGACACCAGTTGCCCCGTGGGTGCGACAGGTTTGAGCCACAAGATCTCCCAGCCTCCGGGGTTCCGATCGCTCTCGAGACCCCTCCCTCAGTCTTTCCTCACAAGGAATCATGACCCGCGTCGGCCGCCGTTGCCGTGCCCCAACCTACTTGTCCGCCGTCCAGCCGCGCGCAGCACTCAGGTCCCTCGCGCCGTTACCCAGGCTCGATGGGTGGGATCGCGACGCGATCCAGTGCGCCTGCGCGGACCGTCACCGCTAGGCTTAAAGAGCAGGGCGGGGAGCGAGAGCCTTGCCAGTAGATGTGGACGGTGGCCGGGAAGGGGCAGTCCGTGTAAGGGCGGCTTTGGCGTAGGGGTGCGTGGGTTGCACCCTAGCGTATGAGACCTTGGGAACGAGGGGAGGGGACCGACTGGGTTGGCAGGAAGCTACGGGTATGCATAGCTAATAGAGCGTCAGACCTGGAGGCGTCCAATGAAAAAGATGGGGAAACTGAGGCTCAGAGAGTGGGATAGTCACAACCTCAGGGACACACAGTTACAAGGGTGGTGGTAGGCGTAGTAATAGAGGCCATACGGAGGGTGGGGTCCCGTAGCACGTTAGCGGCCTAAATTTGGAACTTATGCTTGTTTCCTAGCCTGGCCAGGTCCCAGATTTTTCCTACCTGGGACAGAAGAGGAAGCATTAGAGGGGAAAGGAAAACACTTTAATTTTTCCAGGAATTTTCAGGGTGGAAATGGAAGCCAGTCCCTTAACTTTGTGCCTTGCCTTTACCCGCCTGCGGGCGTCTTTCCCCATCGGATTATGCCTTTTGGTTGGGACATCTTGTCAGTCCCAGGGTCTACATCACACATGGTCTGCCTGTGTGGATGGCTGCTGTCTTTTTTTAGCAGTGACATCACTCCCCCCGCTGTTGTTGTTTATGAGGCTGTCTTCCCACCTGGCTGGAAGCCACTGCTTTGGCTATTCAGAGTGGAATTCCTCTGTCTTCTAGCTCCTAGCATGGGCCTGGCCCAGTATTGCTGCTCAGGAAATGCCTGTGGAATCAAAGCGAGGACTGTCCCATGTGTTGAGGATTTACTGTGTGCCCTGCCTTGTCCCTGACACTTTATACTGTTATCTCATTTACACCCCCATGGTAATCCTGGGAGGGAGAAGTTATTGTTCTTATTTTACTGAGAAGCAGCAGACTCACTGAAGTTGGGCTTTGCCTTAGGCCCAATTGTGATGATTGATGGGACCAGGATCTCAAGGACCTAAGCTCTTACCATGCATGAACTCTTAGAGGTGGAGTAGGCCCTCGGGATCCTCAGAGACCTTTTACTAACAGGCTTTTAGTCTAGCTCTTGTCTCTTTCATGAGGACAAAGAAACCCAGAAAAGAGTGATGACTTACTTCTAGTCCTTCTTATCCACTTACTTTGGGGGGATGGGATCTGTTTTTACTCACCATTACTCCATCCTCATTCCTTTGCATGGCTGAATAGTTTTACATTTTGTTCATTCATCAGCTGATAGGTATTTAGGTTGTTTCCACTTTTTGCTATTAAGAATAATGCTAGTGGGCGGTGCCTGTGGCTCAGTCAGTAAGGCGCCGGCCCCATATACCGAGGGTGGTGGGTTCAAACCTGGCCCCGGCCAAATTGCAACAAAAAAATAGCCCGGGTGTTGTGGTGGGCGTCTGTAGTTCCAGCTACTCGGGAGGCTGAGGCAAGAGAATCGCCTAAACCCAGGAGTTGGAGGTTGCTGTGAGCTGTGTGACGCCACGACACTCTACCGAGGGTGATAAAGTGAGACTCTCTACAAAAAAAAAGAATAATGCTACTATGGGCCCAGTGCTGTGGCTCACATCTGTAATCTTAGCACTCTGGGAGGCTGAGGTGGGTGGATTGCTTGAACTCAGGAGTTCAAGACCAGCCTGAGCTAGAGTGAGACCCTGTCTCTATTAAAAATAGAAAAACTAGGCTCGGCGCCTGTGGCTCAACAGGCTAAGGCGCCAGCCATGTACACCTGAGCTGGCGGGTTCGAATCCAGCCTGGGCCCGCCAAACAACAATGACGGCTGCAACCAAAAAATGGCCTGGCATTGTGGCAGGCGCCTGTAGTCCCAGCTACTTGGGAGGCGGAGGCAAGAGACTTGCTTGAGCCCAGGAATTGGAGGTTGCTGTGAGCTGTGATGCTACAGCACTCTATCCAGGGTGACAGCTTGAGGCTCTGTCTCAAAAAAAAAAAAAAAA
>CAUYRH010006314.1:0-19439 GCA_963574655.1 Perodicticus potto
TTGCACAGAGGTTCCTGGCACAGAGCACCCAGGAGGAAACACTCAGCCTTCTGCTCTAGACCCAAGTATTTTAATAAATACTTTTTAACATCTAGTGGTCAAAGAGATAAAGCAGTGGACAGGTCAGAGGAGTCCCTGCTCTGAGGGGGCCTGCATTTCAGTGGGGAAAGATGGATAAGAACTCAGAGAGCCACTGTTAAGACAGTGATGACAGGATGGCGCCTGTGGCTCAAAGGAGTAAGGCGCCGGCCCCATATGCCGGAGGTGGTGGGTTCAAACTCGGCCCCAGCCAAAAACTGCAAAAAAAAAAAAAGACGGTGGTGACAGCAATAAGGGATGTGGTAACAGTGACTGGGGCCAACTTGAAATGGAGGCAGAGAGGGCCTCTCTGAGCAGGTGACACACCTGTGACTTTCATATGAGGGATTTACAAGAGCCAGCTCTGTAATGATCTAGGGAATGGGCGTCCATCTGGCTCATCCAAACAGCTCATCCCACTGGTTTGTAGGATTTGCTGATTTTGGTGGCATAAATACTCGATCAGAGCCATTTCCAAGTTCCCAACATGACACAGTACTTTTTAGGAAGCTGACACTTAAAATGGTTTGAGGCCTCAAAGTACAGAGGTATCAAAAGCCTACTCTCGTGGGGTTTCTTTCCCAGCTCTAGGCCCTGCATCCTCAGTTTCTTCCTCCCCTACCTTCCCACTCTTCCCAGAGACTTGAAAGAGACTCTTTCAGAAATCCTCCTGGAAAGACAGGCTGGCTCCCTCTTGCCTAGCAACACCATTTCTCCCTCTGTGTCACCTCAGAACATATTACAAGGCCCTGGCTCGAGGAACACTGACCTTAAAAACCAAAGTCTTCAGCCTGAGCACAGCGAGACCCCATCTCTACTAAAAATAGAGAAATTAGCTGGGTGTTGAGGGCACCTGTAGTCCCAGCTCCTCAGGAGGCTGAGGCAGGAGGATCACTCGAACCCAAGAGTTTGATGCCACGGCCCTCTAGCCTGAGCAACAGAGTGAGACTCTGTCTCAAAAACCAAAGCAAAACAAAATAAAACACCAAGTCTTACTGCATAGAATTGTCCTTCAAAGGTAAAGAAAGTATCATTGTAAAAGGGCTCAATCTTTATCTCTCTGATAAAATGAATTACGAATATCATCTAAAATTCTGAATGAGAGCTGGGCTCAGGGGCTCATACCTATAATCTTTTTTTTTTTTTTTTTGAGACAGAGCCTCAAGCTGTCACCCTGGATAGAGCTCACAGCAACCTCCAATTCCTGGGCTCAAGCGAGTCTCCTGGGCTCAAGCGAGTCTCCTGCCTCTGCCTCCCAAGTAGCTGGGACCACAGGCACCCGCCACAACGCCTGGCCATTTTTTGGTTGCAGCCACCATTGTTGTTTGGCGGGCCTGGGTTGGATTCGAACCCGCCAACTCAGGTGTATGTGGCTGGCGCCTTAGCCCGTTGAGCCACAGGTGCCGAGCCTCATACCTATAATCTTACTACTGTGGGAGGCTGAGGTGGGTGAATCGCTTGAGCTCAGGAGTTCGAGACTAGCCTGAACAAGAGCAAGATCTTGTCTCTAAAAAAAAAAAGAAAGTAAAATAAATAAAATAAAATTCTAAATGAGGACACAAAATTACAACCTACACTTATGGGACCCCTCCCCCCTTGAACCTGGGATTGAGAATCAATTATATAGTCAATGTTATAAACAATTCCCAGGGGATTGGGTCTTACCAGGTTTTGTAACTTTCCTTTCTCTCACCCCCAGACATCAAGAAATATGGATGGAAAGAAGTATCAAATATGCCAAAGACACCAGCCTCCCTCCCGTCTTCATCAGGGGAGCTCTAAAGATCCACGTGGACTCCACAGCCATCAGTACCTGTCCTAGATTTGGCCACGCAGCCAGCTGTGCTCCCCTTGTTGTGCCCCAATGTTGTGTGCTGACTTAAGTGAATAGCTCTGTGCAAAGTCAGAGAGTCTAGAAACTGAGCTTGATTGGTTGTCGGCACCCACAAGACATACATCGCGGTGGCACCTCTCTGAGCCAGGCTGGGCTGGGGGAGGGGAGGCAGGCCAGGGAAAGGGAACCCAGAGCCTTGCATACTTAGATGCTCCCCAAATTCCTCTCTGACTCCCCACAGCTTGTACTTCCCTGCCCCTGGGCAGGGGGCTGTAGTCTGGAGAAGGGATGAGGCCCTCTGCCCTCTGCCATGCCAGCGGCACCCCCAGGCAGAGGGTGACACAGAACAGTTGCCTGCCCAGTCTCCTCCTGGCTCCCCTCCTATCTCCGTCCCCCCAGCTCTCTCTGCCTGGCAGGGAGGAGTTACTAGAGTTAAGCGGATTTCATGCTATTTTCACAATCATTTTCCATGGAAAATTTTTTGTGTCATTAAACCTGCTTTCTGCGGCTTCTCATCTCCCTAAGAGCTTCCCCCCTCCTCCTTCATGAAATAAAGCGACCATAGGAACACTTAGGAACCTGCTAGTGCCACCTACAGGTAACCTGGGTGTCACCAGCCAGGACTAAGGAGGAGAAATCGGAACCCTGTCACCAAGCTTCCCGACCTCCTGTGACAGCCACCAAACTAGAAGGAAGCTTTTAACTAGCAACTAGTGACCAGAGTTACCTGAGGGACAAGTGAGACGTTTCCCAGAGACTGCTGGGCAGGGCAGCCTACATTTCTGAGAATTGGCCCTAAGAAGCTGTGGGGGGGTGGGGGATCAGAATGAGCCAGAAGATGCCAAAGCTAGCACACTCCCTGTGATCCCATATGGAAGTCTCGGTCACGTTGTCTCACCACAGCTTTCTGCACACTGAGGCCTCGGTGGAGGACAAAAGGTTCTGTCTCCTCAGCTCGCAGCACAGGGCTCAGGCTCTCAGAGGCTGCCAGATGGGAGCCTTTTCCATCTTGGGAGCTGGGCCAAATCAAAACCTCTAGCCACAGATGATTGCCCAAGACCTGGGCTGGCCAGTGGCCTCAGCTGTGACCTGACATAAAAGCCATGATCAAGGGAAGGGATAGGGGTGGGCTGTAATCAGATTCTCTTCTGTGTTAGCCCAGGAGTGTCAAACCTGCTGCTTGCCGAGGGTCCTGCTGGGTTGGAGATGTGACAGAGAGAGAACTTTCCAGGATGACGCTCAGCTTTCTGGCCAGTTCAACTGGTAACTTGATGCTGCTTTAACCATGGTAAAAAATACTCAAAGAAGGTCAGTGAGATTGGGAGATGGTGGGGCATCCAGGACAGAGAGTTGTACCATGAGGTGGATGCTCAGGGCCCCAGAGCCACAGGCAAAGCCCTGGACTTGAATGCTGGACTCCAGAGAAACATTTGGGGAGCAACTTCGTGCACTCCATGGTAGATAAGATGATCACTAAACTAGGAAACCCCTGTCCTCAGGGGGCAAATATGGAGATAAATGAAAATAAACTTACATGTTTTTTTTTTTTTTTTTTTTTCTGAGAGTCTCACTCTGTCCCCCTGGGTAGTGTGTTGTGGCTTCATCTTAGCTCATAGCAACCTCAAGCTTTTGGGCTCAAGTGATCCTCCTGCCTTAGGCTCCTGAATAGCTGTGACTACAGGAGCCTGCCATGATGCCCAACCAGTTTTGCTATTTTCAGTAGAGATGGGGGTCTTGCTCTTGCTCAGACTGGTCTCAAACTCCTGACCTCAGGCAATCCAACTGCCTCAGCTTCCCAAAGTGCTAGGATTACAGATGTGAGCCACTATGCCCGCCTGGAAAAAAAAAGTTAATTATGGTGCGGCGCCTATAGCTGGCAGTTAGGGCACCAGCCATATACACTAGAGCTAGTGGGTTCAAATCCAGCCCAGGCCTGCTAAACAATGACAACTATAACCAAAAAATACCTGGGCATTGTGGTGGGACTACAGCAGCGCCTGTAGTCCCAGCTGCTTGGGAGGCTGAGGCAGGAGAATCACTTAAGCCCAAGATCTTGAGACTCTGTCTCAAAAAAAAATAAAAGTTAATTATTTATATTTCACTCAATTGTGTTTCTAGGGTGAAGCTTGTAAAGTTTTTAGAACTAGTTTGTTTGTTTTGTTTGACAGAGCCTCAAGCTGTCACCCTGGATAGAGTGCTGTGACATCACAGCTCACTGCAACCTCCAATTCCTGGGCTCAAGCGAGTCTCTTGCCTCCACCTCCCAAGTAGCTGGGACTATAGGCGCCCGCCACAATGCCTGGCCATTTTTTTTTGGTTGCAGCTGTCATTGTTGTTAGGCGAGCCCGGGCTGGATTCGAACCCGCCAGCTCAGGTGTACGTGGCTGGCACCTTAGCCCGTTGAACCACAGGCGCCCAAGCCATAGAACTATTTTTTTTTGAGACAAAGTCTCACTATGTCACCCTTGGTAGAGTGCTGTGGCATCACAGCTCACAGCAACCTCAAATTCTTGGGCGAAAGCGATTCTCTTGCCTCAGCCTCCCAAGTAGCTGGGACTACAGGCGCCCGCCACAACAGCCGGCTATTTTTTGTGCAGCTGGCCTGGGCCAGGTTCGAACCCGCCACCCTTGGCGTTTGTGGCTGGCACCATAACCACTGTGCTACGGTTTTTAGAACTAGTTGCTACATTACAACTGCACAGAAAGTTGGAAGATATAAAGTTAACCTCACACATTCTGTTTTCTTCCTTTATTCACACATTGTTCATTTCACTGGAATTTCTTTCTACATCTGCATCCAAGACAGAAAGTGGTGCAAAAAAAAAAAAGGGAAATTACAAATAACTCCAACAGGCTCGACGCCTGTGGCTCAACGGGCTAAGGCGCTAGCCACCTACACTTGAGCTGGCAGGTTCGAATCCAGCCCGGGCCTGCCAAACAGCAATGATGGCTGCAACCAAAAAATGGCCGGGCGTTGTGGCGGGCACCTGTAGTCCCAGCTAGTTGGGAGGCAAAGGCAGGAGACTCACTTGAGCCCAGGAATTGGAGGTTGCTGTGAGCTGTGATGCCTCAGCACTCTATCCAGGGTGACAGCTTGAGGCTCTGTCTCAAAAAAAAAAAAAAACAAATAACTCCAACAAATGTTGACTTCAAAATTAGCATTGGCAGGGCGGTGCCTGTGGCTCAGTGAGTAGAACTCCAGCCCCATATACCAAGGGCGACGGGTTCAAACCTGGCCCCAGCCAAACTGTAACAAGAAAATAGCTGGACGTTGTGGCGAGTGCCTGTATTCCCAGCTGAGGAGGCTGAGGCAAGAGAATCGCCTAAGCCCAAGAGCTGGAGGTTGCTGTGAGCTGTGATGCGACGGCACTCCACCAAGGGCGACAAAGTGAGACTGTCTCAAAAAAAAAAAAAAAATTAGCATTGGCCAATTGGTCGTGGCTAAGACATCCTTGCCTTTCTAAGCAGATTATAAAGGAAACAGCTTTTCTACACAATAATTTAACCATATTTATAAATCCTTTTCCAAATCAATAAATATTGACATATCATTATCTTAATTTATCCCAAGGGAAGCTAAAATTTAGGCCTCAGTGCTGATCTCTGGTGACAGGAATGTCTTTAATCTGGAAAGTAACTTTGGGCAAGAATCTCCTTGGGCATTAGCTTCCACCTAGAAAACAAATTAGACTCCAAGTGTTCTCCAACACCATTGTTACTAAAGGCAATTGCTCATGTCCACTTTGTGAGGGGTACTAAACTAAAGGCACTCATTATTACTGTAAACTCCATCTTTCAGATGGAAAAAGTGAGGCAGGGCAAGGTTAAACAATGCCCTCATATCTACATCCTGCCTTTCCATGTCCAAGGTTGGAATCAGGTCTGAGTGGGGCCCTGGAACCCACATTCCTAACAAGCTCCCCCAGGGCCCACTGAAGTATTGCTCCAGGCATCAGAGGATGTGTTCTGGTTTGAAAGTGCAGGGAAGAGAGTAAGAGAATATAGAGGTCTGACCAGGGTAGTTCCCAGTAGGGAGGTTAGTGCCACCCTGTGATGGCCAAAGCAGTAAGGGATCATCAGCTCTAGAACCCAGGCTTTGTTTCTAGCTGCACTAGATTGCCATCTGCTGGCTATAGGTAGTTATAGCAGGCCAGGTAGGAACATTATTTCCCAACACCCACACCAATCCCTTCCCCAGATGTTAAGGTATTACATTGGTGATGCGACTATCATTGGAGACCCCAGAGCTCAATCCAGAGCATCCACAAAGCCCTGCATTTAACTCAGTCAGGGGAAGCAGGAATAAAGACCTAGGTGAGGGGTGGAACACTTAAGGGGTTGGTGGGAAAAATTAAGCCAGAGAGAGAAGGTGAGGCCAGACTCTGGAGGGTTCTGTTTGTGGGCAATGGGAAATCCAGCGATGAGTCAGATTGACATTTTAGCAGGCTCATTCTGGCCTTTGTCAAGAGGATGGAATGCGGGGGAGGGCACAGTGGCTCACTTCTGTCTCAAAAAAACTAACAAACAAAAAAATGAAACAAAAACAAAAACAGGGATGAAATGGGATAGTTGGAGCAGAAGCAGAGTCAATATGAAAATAGTTCCAGTATCAAAGATGAAGGCAGCTGCTGGCATAAATTAGCGGGTGGCTGAGGAGATGTAGAAAAGATGGCCTATGAGGAATATTTAGGAAATAGGATTGATTAGGTTTGATGAAACCAAATTCCAAAGAATAACACCAGGAATGAAAGAGGCCCTGTTTCACTCATCCCTTCTTTCAACAAAATTTAATACCTACTATGTGCCAGGAATTAATCTACCTCCTGGGAACACAGGTGTGAGCAAGTCAGGAAAAAGGCCTTTTTTTTTTTTTTTTGCAGTTTTTGGCCGGGGCCGGGTTTGAACCTCGGGTATATGGGGTCAATGCCCTACTCCTTTGAGACACAGGTGCTGCCCCAGCTCAAAAGGCCTTTTTTTCAAAGAGCTTATGTTCTGTTGAGAGGGCGGAGGGTGGACAATACATAAATAGGCAAATAAATAAGAAAAATATCAGATAAGAATAAGCACCATGCAGAGAATTAAAAGGGTGATGTGATAGTGACTCTCAGAAACCTGAATGATAAGAAGTTTGCCTTGTAAAATGACAGAAAAGCATTCTGGACCAAATGCAAAGACCCTTAGAGCAGGAGTAAGTGCAACATGTTCAAGATTAGAAGTAGCTGATCCAAAGCAAGAACAGTAGAAGCAGGATTACAGAGTCCTAAGGCAGGGAAGTGACAGAATTAGATTTTATAAAGATCTCTCTGGTTGCTCTATGGAGAATGGTTTGCAAAGGGGCAAGCGTGGAGGCAGGGAGGGTGGGGAGCTGTCATCTGGGCCAGGAGAATGGATAGGACTTGCCGAAGGACTAGATGTGGAGCGAACAAAGAACAGAACCCAGAATGACTTCCCAAGACCACAAGGATGACAGATACTGCAGAAACCTAGACAGGGAAAAGGTCTAAGGACATCATCCCTAACGCTGCCTCACCCCAACAAAAGCGGGGTATATAGCTCTGTGCCATCTGCAAAATGAAAGGAGCATGCACATTAGCCACCGTGGCTCACTGAACTCATCTAGGGCTGGGCCTGGCCTGCCTGGGGACATTGCAAGGAATATCTAATATCTAAATAGAATGCCTGGCACAGACTTGACCCTCAGTGCTGGCCAGTCCTCCAAGCACACCTACTGTGCCAAGTTTCTCCCATGGGAGAAAGGCATTTTTCTAGGCAGTCAGAGCCCTGCTCTCAGCTGGAGGTGCAATGGAGGTCACTTTTTTTTTTTTTTTGAGACAGAGTCTCATTTGGTTACCCTCGGTAGAGTGCTGTGGTGTCTCAGCTCACAGCAACCTCAAACTCTGGGTTCAAGTAATCCTCTTGCCTCAGCCTCCCAAGTAGCTGGGATTATAGGCACCTGCCACAGCACCCAGCTATTTTTTAGAGACTGTCTCACTCTTGCTCAGGCTGGTCTTGAACTCACTGAGCTCAGGCAATCCACCTGCCTCAGCCTCCCAAGTGCTGGGATTATAGGTGTAAGCCACCATGCCTAGCCTTGAAACTCACATTTAGACTCAATTCAGAGTCCCCAGAGTGACCCCCCTTCGGTTCTCCAGGCCTGGACTTAAGCATGTCCCATTATGAGAAATGGTCACTCTCCATCCCCTTAAATCGAAGGGGAACATGGGAATTGTCAGTCACATCCTGGCAAAACAAATTCCAAAGACCAAGAGCTGTGGGCACCACATCACTTTATTTCTTTGGTTTTCCAACTTCACTCTTGGACAATGCAAGTTCAGTCTCCCACCTGCCTGGCCCCTTTGTAGCCCCTCATTGAAAGGGGACTCAGGCTCTGAGGAGAGGCTCAATAGAACAGCAGCGTCCACCACAGCCAGCCAGGCTTGCAGAGGACTCCAGGGAGTTAAGCAGATGAATCAAGTCCCAGCAAGAAGGGACTCAGACACATCCCCAAACAAGGTCTGCATTTCTTCCTGCCAGACCTCCCCCTCCCCATACTGAACTCCTTGCAGGGGACAGGCCAGCCCCTTGGTGATCTCCGGAGCCTCAAAGCCTTCCCTCAGTGGCCCTCCATGGTTCTTCCTATACAACCCTGCTGCTGCTCACAGTGAGCCTGGCACCTTCTCCCTTGGGGAGAAAAGGCACTAACCTGCCCTACCATTGATCCTAATGTTTCTCTGGGTAACATCTTGAGTTAAGAGAGTGCCAACCCCGCAAAGAAACTGAAGATATATATTCTGCCTAATGGGACAGATTGCCACTCTACCTTCCTTTTATCCCCAGGAAAAGCTGAAAGCAGCTCTAGCTAAGCCCCTCCCCTTTCTATCCTCCCCCAACATTCCTATAGCTTCTCATACCTGCAAGGGGGCCCAAGTCAAAATAAACTACAACACAACAATAAAAATGTGACCAGCAAACAACCAAAGAGAATATCTCTGGTCTTGGAGCTTTCTGCAGGAGACCAGATGGCTGATATCTATCTCTCTCTCTCTCTCTCTCTCTCTCTCTCTCTCCTGGAGCCAGCAAATAACACAAATATGCCTTTGGATTTGGGGTAGACACACTGTGGGACCCAGAACAAACAGCATCCTGGCCAAGCCAGAGGGCAGTGCAGGCCCCAACCCTGTCCACACTGGGCTCCCTCTCTCCCAGCCCCTTTGGCATATCCGCGTCAGCCATCCACCAGCGTGAGGCCGTCATAGAGGGCACGCTTCCACATGTAGTAGGTGGAGCGGGCAGTCAGGGGGAAGAGGGCACTGAACTCCTTGTAGGAAGGGAAGCTCTTGGACTGGAAGCGTTTCTGCAAGAATAGCTTGGCTTGGGCCTTGAACTTCGTGGTTGTGATCATATCCATCACTAGCACCCGGTCCTCCCTGCCACCTGCCACCACAGGGTGGTTTGACAGGGGCCCACCGTGGGGCTGGCCCTGGGCTGTAGCCCCCTCTTGCAAGGCCCTTTCTCTGGAAGACCCTCCCTCAGCATCTACGGGTTCCTCTCCTAAAGAAGCCCCCACTGGCAGAGTCCCCGCATGTGGGGCCAGCACAGCTGCCATATTCCTGCCAACCTCCTTCTCCTGCTTCTCCTGGGCCTCCTGCAGCCCGTTGCCTGAGGTGGAGGCCTGCACCTGAAGCTTGGACAGGCCTCTGGGCCAGGGATGGGCAAGGCTCTTCCAGACCCAAAAAGTAGAAGGGGACAGAGTGGGGTAGAGGAGGCGGAAGCGGCAGAAGGGGAGATGCCCCCTCAGCACCTGTTTGCGTGCAGCCCTGCGCAGACGCCTCTGCCTACGGGAAAAGGGCATCTTCAGCGGCATGAGCCCTCGGGGGCCAGGTGGGCCCCTAACTATTGCTTTCCCTGCCCCTTCGCCCTCCTCACCCTTCCAAGGAAGCAGGGTCACGTCCCCAGCAGGTGCTGGCTGGGCAACCCCGGAAGCTGACAGGGCTGGTGCCGGCTTGAAGCTGGGATTCCTCCGGAGGGCCTTTCGCCGCCAGTTGTAGTAGGTGGACCGAGAGACGCAAGGGAACCTGCGTTTGAAGCAGCGATAGGGTACCAGTGTGTTCAGGGAGATGCAATGCTCTAGGTACAACTTGGCCCGCTGCATCAAGACCATTCCAGGGCTTGACGCTGCCAGCGGGGAGCCCCCCAGGCCCTCGCCCACCTGCTCCTCCGGCAGCTTCTCCAGCTCCGCCAGGGCGGGCACCTCCTTGGGAGCCGGGGCTGGGCAGGAGCCAGAGCCCAGCAGCTCATGCTTCCAGGCATAGTAGGTGGAACGGGAAACCTCGGGGAACCGCTGGAGGAACTGCTGCAGTGGCATGAGGCCCCCGCTGCACAGGCTGTCCCGCAGGAAGTGCTTGGCCGAGAAGCGGGCGGCCACCGTCTGCCGCTGCTCCTGGGACTGCCGCCTCCAGCGGTAGAACGTGCTCTTGGTGACACTGTAGCGTTCACAGAGGTGGAAGTAGCTGAGGCCAGGCTCACGGTTGAGCAGCTCCAGGGCCTTTGCGGGTGGTGGCAGCGGGGCCAGGGTTGGAGGAGCGGGAGCCAGGCTGGGAGCATCTTCAGCCTCCACCTCCTCCAGCCCCACCACTGGGGCAAAGTACTGGTGGCGGAAGAAGTGGCTGGTGAGGGGCTGGCCAGCCCACATGATGTGCAGCGTGGAGGGCAGGTGGTCACAGCGGCGGGGCCGGATGACTCGGTTAAAGTACGGCCGGATCTTGAGGTTCCGCATTGGGTAGATGGAATAGATGTTACGCTGAAGGACAGAGGCGAGGGCATACAAGTGCCACATATTGCAGAAGCTGTTGGGGAAGCAAGTAGCCTTGACATCGGCATCAAAGATGGCCTCCAGCGTGGCAGGTGGCAGGCTGGTCATCTCAGGGGTCTCCTCGGAGCGCAGGGAGTGGCGGACGGCCTGCAGCATCACTTTGGAGTCGATCATGCCCTGGAGGTAGTAGTGTCTGTGCAACAGCATCTCCACCACGGTGCGTGCCCGCAGCTCCAGGCTAAGGCCCGTGTCACCCCACAGCAGCATACTGGCGGCCTCGAACAACAGGCTGCCCTGGCCCTTACACACCAGCGGCAGCATGTTCCGTGGAGCATCATCTGGGTACAGACTCAGAGCCACAGAGTCTACCTCCAGAACCTGGAGGCCACGGCCTGCCTCCTGGCAGGTGGGGAGAGTAATGGAAGATAGGACTCGCTTGGCCTCGAGGGCAGCACCAACGAGACCCTCCAAGCCCTCGGATTCCACTGCCTCCTGCAGCTCCCCAACCACCTGCTGAACCAGCTGATCCCGAGAAGTCATCCTGCCAGGGCAAAGGACAGAACAGAAGTCAGGCCAGGGTACCCAGATGACAACCAGCAACAGCGCCCTGTCCACTCTGGCACT
The DNA here is from genome assembly GCA_963574655.1 of Perodicticus potto. Lineage (NCBI taxonomy): Eukaryota > Metazoa > Chordata > Mammalia > Primates > Lorisidae > Perodicticus > Perodicticus potto. Next base: position 11,349 of record CAUYRH010006314.1, read on the forward strand.
GTCTCCCTAGAGGTAACATCTACCTCCTCCCATTCTCCCATGACAGAGAACAGCTAGTTGCCTCCTTGGAGTTGATAATGGTAAAGAATAGTATGGACTCTAGAACCTGGCTTTGACCTGGCTCTGACATTCGCTTGGTCACCCTGGGTAAGTCACTTAAACCGCTCTCCAGTTCCTTTCCTGTAAAATGGAAATGATAAAAATCATATCACCAGGCCAGACATGGTGGCTCACACCTGTAATCCTAGCACTCTGGGAGGCCAAGACAAGTGGATTGCCTGAGCTCACAGGTTCAACACCAGCCTGAGTCAGAGTGAGACCCCACTCTAAGAAAAATAGCTGGGCACTGTGGTGGGCACCTGTAGTCCCAGCTACTTGGGAGGCTGAGGCAAGAGAATGGCTTGAGCCCAAGAGTTTGAGTTTGCTGTGAGTTGGGATGCCATGGTAACCAAAGCTGACAAAGTGAGACTCTGTCTCAAAAAAAAAAAAAAAAAGTCCTTGATGAGGCAATAAAGATATTAAACCATAACCCTGACGTACATGTTTTTTCAATATTGGGTGTGACTAAATAGGAGTACTCCCTGAGAACTCACAAAGCACTTCTGATGCAGACTGAAGTAAGCAAATGTCTCAGTTTGACAGTTGTATGCGCTTTATGATGGATTAGCTCCTTTTAGCATGGAATACCACTTGACTAGAAAGGCTGACAGACACGGGTCATTTAGATGCATCTTTGGCAAACATTTTCTCAGTAATGAATTAGGTGAGCCTGTCAAAGAGAAATTATGAGCTTTCATTTGAAAATCTAAATTCTGGAAAATCAGCATCCACTACAGTAAGCTTAACAGTTTCCCAATACCCAAAGTCTTTTTTGATGAGATCAGTGGTGACATTAACAAATGTAATGATTTATGCAGTATGATCAATTGTCAACATTTCCATTAAATATCTACATCACTCAATGAACAATATTTCCCAAATAACTGTGGGTGATGTTACAAAGTCATGCACTCTGTAAAAGAACCATTCAAAGTATAAAAGGGACCCATGGAGTTTAATATAACAGGATCAAAATGTTCACAAATATGATTTCAAATTCCAAATCATAACTAAGTTTTGAGAAATCACTACTTATTGAGTTTTGGTGTGATGTCAAAGAAAACCCTTTGAAAAACTATCAAAACATCTTCCCTTTTCCATCCATATATCTAGATGAAGTTTTCTTCAAATGCTTCCACCAAAACCATGCATCAAAAGATTAAACATACAGCTGTGAAAAAGTATTCATCTTCTATTAAAACAGACACTATGTAGATTTGAAGAAATGTAAAATAATGCACTCTTCTCACTACTTTTTGTTCCGAAAATGTTTTTCATAAAAATTATTATTTGTTACTGTGTAACAGGGTTTTTCTTTCTTTCTTTTTTTTTTTTATAAGATGAAGGGTTTATTCACTGGCTGGGAGCTTAAAGCATAAAAGAATTCCAAATGGCCGTGCTTCAGGGTTTTTCTTTAATTTCTCAATTTTAATATGGAATACAGTAGAATTGCTATCTACAACCTATATAAGCTCTTCAGGGTTCTCAGAGCATATAATGGTCCTGAGACCAAAATGTTTGAGAATTGCTGTCCTGGAATAAAAGTAGTCTTTTTGAAGGGTCAGTAACAGTCTAATCGCTGTGTAGACAAAGATCCAATAAGTAGGATTTACTGAACATTTGCTATTCACCATTAAATTTTACTATGTGAATTTGCTATTCACATTAAATTTTAGGTAGCACCATTATCCCCAATTGCCAGGTGAGGAAACTGAGGCAATTGAAGGCAGCCTAATTTGCCCAAGGTCATGACATAAGTTGAACAGTAGTTGTAACCAGATGCTGGCTGGGCAGCCCCATAAGCTGACAGGGCTGGTGCCGGCTTGAAGCTCATCTCCTATTTAGACCACTAGCCAGCCACCTTTCCAACATAAGCTAATCACCCTAATTACTGGTACAGTTTCAGTGTTTATTTGCAAAACAGAGTGGTATTCCTTTATTGACACTGTTTTTAAATTAGAAAGGAGAGCATTGTCTTCCTGGTTTCTCAGATCTTTGTTCTGAAGAGTTCAATAAATTGCTTTAGGTGAAGTTTAGATTTTAAAAGTGTGTTTGAGTGTATACATTTTTCAGTTTGTTGAACTGTAAACTTAAAAGGAATGTGTTTGAGTATAAATTGTGATTTGGGAAAATTTTTTTAAAAAAGTAAAAACACTGAAAGAACACCTACCAAAATTTTACTTGATAAAGGAAAACTTTTGAAAAACTTGGTGATCAGAATCACCTTTAATAAAACTTCTAGGGTATAGATTTCTTTAAAATGTGTATTATTATTATAAATCTGGTATAACCAGTTATCAAATGTCTATTTTTATCTTGTTATTTAACCCTGGAATTGGGCTTGCAATTGGTTAATCTTTCATGAACTTTATATTTACTTTTTTTAAAAAACTATTAGTTTTCTTTGGACTCAGGAGATAAACTTCATGTCAAATGAGTACACATACGCAATAAAAAATATCGAACCCTGAAGAATAAACTGTACAAAAGAAGAACTTTTTCATTCTGACCATCAACCCAACAAACAAGACACTGGAGGTTTTGTTCTGCTAGATACATGTCATTTTGCAAACAAAATTTGGAAAATAGCCACCATTTCTGACTACTATGTGCATTTAACTTAGGGAATTCAACAAAAATCTTAGGAAAAAATAAGGGGAAACAACTAATTTATGCCTTTACACTCAATGAGCCTATTTCCTGAGCAGAGCACAATGTTCTGTCGGTGATTACAAGTTTCTGGGGGTTTTCACAGGGCAAACCTTTGGATGTCAGCCTTTTCAGAAGTAATTGTGTTTGTATGCGGTTCTTACCTTTCCTCAATGCAAACTACAATGCCATCACACCTGTACCAGCACAAGGATCATCACTATTTCTAGTTCACACCTGGCCAAAAGAGGCTTGGGGGTTAAATTAGCTTTCCCAAGACAACACAGTTATTAAAAACTGCAAAGCCTAAGCAGTCCAACTCCAGAACTTCCCTCCTAAGCACTATTATTCCATCACCCAAAATTATCATCCAGTGGATCCAGAAGCCCATGGATTCTTAGGGCTTTGAGATAAATCCAGCCATTTTACAGATAAGGAATTTGCGGTCTGGAAAGGTAAAGTTGACTTGCCTGATTCATGCAGCAGGGTCCAGACACCTTCCAACACAATGTCCAGATATGTCACACTTCCTCTTGCACAAACCCCACCCTTCCCCACCCAACCCTGTCCCACCCTACCGACTCTTCCCTGTCCTAATCCCACCTGGCTCCACCCAATCTCATTCCTTTCTCTTCTCCAAAGAGGTAAGAAGACATATAAGTAGGTTATAAGAGTAGGTTATAACCCCATCTCTGGCTAAAAGCAGCTCCAGTGGCGCTGTAGCTCAAGCAGCTAAAGCACTAGCCACATACACCAGAGCTGGGGGTTCAAACGGGCCTGCCAAACAATGCCAACTACAACCAAAAAATAGCCAGGCGTTGTGGTCCCAGCTACTTGGCAGACTGAGGCAAGAGAATCGCTTAAGCCCAGAAGTTTGAGGTTGCTGTAAACTGTGACGCCACAGCACTCTACCCAGGGCTATAGCTTGACGCTCTGTCTCAAAAAAAAAAGAAAAGCAGTTCCACAGAGAAGCTCTACATCTACCCCCACCCCCAGCCATGCAAAACGGGACTGGACCACAGGAGAACCAGGCATCGTGGAGAGCGCAGGGGCCACATAGGAAACCTATAATCCTTAAGTAGACAATTGATGATGGTGTTCAGGTGCAACAGTTTTTTTTAGCACTGTCTTTCCTCCTGGAAGTGCAATGCAAAGCAGACACGCGGGTTGCCAGGTGCAATCAGGGAATGAGATGCAGAAAGTGATAGCTAATCTATGGACTTTGCCTAGCTGGCCTCCCCTGGTCCCCACAACTCTTGGAAGAGATTATGAAAAGGTATTAAACCAGGCCCCTGGGGTTACACAAGTTCCCCTCACACCCCTTCCTTGAAGTTGTAAGGGAGAGGGTAAAGACAGGTGAACCATAAAGCACGTTGGAGCCAAGAAATGAATGAATGGCCATATAGGACACTGGGCAGGGACACTCACAGCCTCACCATCACCAAGGTCAGCTTCCCTACTCTCCCTTTGTCCCCTTACTTTCCTGCAGATGGGCCAGTCTTGCAACCCAGGTTTGGTCTCTTGTCTCTGAATTTTAGAAATGAGCCATGGCTCTGGGTAGGCAAGGGAAGGGCAAGAGATAAGCTAAAGAGAGGCTAGCACTTCTCTGATCACCAGGACAAACTTCGTCCCCACCAGCCTCACCCTGGGCTCCATGTAGCTCACCAAAGATCCTTTGTTTTCCATCCTCTCTTTTCTTCCTGCCCCTTCCCAATAGCACTGCAGTCAACCAGGCCCAACAAGCCTCTGAGCCACCAGGTCTCAACCCTCAGTAATTAATCCGTGGGCTTTAATTCTTCCCCTGGATGGCTGGCTTCTCACCCAGCCTCATTCTATGCCTCTATGGCCTGCTCTTCTGGCCCCAGCTTACAACCAGCCTGGACACCCAGACTGCACCCTGCCAAACCCTGAGAGAGTGCCAGCCATCCTGGCTCCCTCCCCAAGGGCCTGGAGGCCCAGCTAGGTAAGGGCAGCTACAAGGACTGGCAGATGGCAGCCAAGTTCTTCCGCTATAACTTCCCAAGGAAATTCCCACCACCGAGCTTAATGGGTGCATCCGAGGTCACCAGGGCAAGCCCAAGGCCACCAAGTCAACCAAGCCCAGTTCAACTGCACATGACCACATGTCTGGAAGGGACAGAGAAGATTGTAGCCCCCAAGGTCACCAGTTACCCCTTGGGACGCCAGAAGGCAGCGGACAGTAAAGGAGAGAGTGGGCTGGCCCAGGGCTACAGAAGCAAGGGACACAACCGGAGAAACTACCGGAGTCTGGGGAGGGGCTGAGAACAGACCATTGTGTAGGGTGGGGAGGGGAGATAGGCAGACCAGTGGGGGTGGGGACAGGGCTAGAGGTGGGGGTGGGTAGAAAGAGAACTTGAAATAATTCCATCCCTCCCGCTACACACACACAGCATCTTCATGGGCCCACTCTTTGACCTGGGCCCAGTAGTGTCCCGAGTTCACCCCTTACTCCTCTGGAGCCTCCTAAGTGTAAGAGGCATCCACCCCTTTTTATTTCAAGGAAACGTCTTAGTTTACTGACCTCGAGGGTGTCACAGAGCCCTGGGGGCATCCACTTCTCGCTCCACTTTCCAGCCCGGGACATTTAAGTCACTTTGTAGGGAAAGGCCTTCCCTGGCAGCCCCAGGCAGCGACCCCAGCTGAGTCCCACTCTCACTCCAGAACCAGTTTCATATCTGCAGAGGACCATTGGGCATGGACCATCTACAGCCAACTGGCCGGTGGGAAGCAGCTTAAGCCACTCCCCCCAGGAAATCGCCCACCCTCAAGTACTCTGGTCCCAAGATGAAAGAAGTGCAAATTCGGGGGTCACTTCCAATGGTAAAGTGATAGCAGCTATTGTCATCCTCTCTCCCCAGTTGGGGGTGTTAAAGCTCCCGGACCTAGCTCTGAAACATACTCCCAACTGCCCTGGGAAAACTTGAAAGAAAGTTGAAAGATTTCCAAAGAGTTAGGGGGGAGGGGAAAGAAGGGGAGGAGAAGGTTTAGATAGAAAGACCTAAGGATAGAAAGTCTGTGGCCAGGCTTGAGGGGGAGGGAGGGAGAGCAAAGCTGGAGCCCGGAAACTGGCCGGGAGTGATTGGTTAGAGAAGTACTCTAATGCTTCTTGAACTCCCCAAATGCATCTCTTTCTGAAGCAGCCCCCCACCCCTGGCACTGCAAGTTGGGGAGAACCCAGGCAGGGCAGAGGACTTCTCACTACCCCCCATCTTGGTGCAGGCTCCCTTCCCTTCCAAAAAGCCCCACTTTCTCCAAGGCTACATCCCCACCAGTCTTGAACATCCCTCAGGCTGTTCAACCTTGCCTTCCCAAAGCAGAGCTATAAGCGCCAGGGACCAGGGGGCCTATCCCAGGGCACCTAACTTTCTGAGCCCCACAGGAAAGCGGGAATGTGGAGCATCTGGGCCTTTGGACCCTCCCCAAAGTTCACCTGGGCCCCAGGGCCTCAAATAATCCTGGGAGGAACCAGTCCAGTCTCTGCTGATGGGGGAGGTGAAGGCTTCAGGATTCCAGCCTTTGGTGGTAGCTCCCCCACAGGGGCTTTCCAGCTTGGCTTTAACCCTTTGGAGTGCTGTGGCCAGCCAGCTGCTTCTCTCCAATTTCACATTCCGCTGTAAAATGCCCCCCAGTGTCCATTATGCCCCAACTCTACTATCATTGTTCTCTCCTCTCCCAATCACGAGCTCTACACTTATCAAGAAAGTCAAAAATCCTTTATCAAACACCGGTTCCCAGGGGCACTGATTGAGGGCAGCCAGATGTAAGCTCAGTTCCAGTCCAGTAGCTGCAACAAAATCCCATCAACCCCACCCAACATGCTGGCAGTGGCCTGAGGCTATGTCTTTGTGGATCTCTTGGACTTGGAATTGAATGCCAACCCTACCTTTCACTAGAGGGTAGCCTTAGGCAAATACACTTGGAGCCCTGACTTGCTGGTAAAGAGGGCATTACACGTGGTATCTACCCTATTGGGTAAGTTTAATGAAATGATATTTTAAGTACTGTATTTAAGCTCTCCTTGCCACAAAGAAGTATATTCCAGTTCTCAGCCTCTCCAATTAATTTGAAATTATTTGTAAGTACTTAATATGCATATACAATCTTTTAAAAATTTTGGAGAATAGGCTCGGCGCCTGTGGCTCAACGGGCTAAGGCACCAGCCACGTACACCTGAGCTGGCGGGCTCGAATCCAGCCTGGGCTGCCAAACAACAATGACGGCTGCAACCAAAAAAATGAATCTGCACTACTTGCTATCATTTTAAAAAGCAATGAAGATAATTTAAAATTCTTTAAAAGGCTAATGGAATCCTTAAAAGAATCTTTTAAAAAGAAAACTATAGAGAAAAAAAGGTTCGTTGGCTTTTCTATTATTACAAGAGTATTATTTATAGAATAATTGGGAAAATTTTGAAAGTAAAGTAAAAGAAAGAAAAAAATTACCCATAATCTCATTATCTAAAGACAGCTATTGTGAACATCTCATTGTATTTTGTCCTAATCCACTGTTTTTCCTTAGAACTACACAAATTAAATATTCTTTTTACAAAAGATTCAAATGCTACAGAGTAAAAAAGAGAAAGTTGAGCACATTTCCCTTCACTGGCCCAATCTGTGGTCCTTTTTTATGCATTTTTATCTTTTTATGTGCATATATACAGTCTATTTTTCTAGTCTATCTATGGACATATTTGTCCTATGTTAAACATTTTTTAAAACATTTTGACCAATATGATCTACAATATATAAATTACAGAGTATCCTTTTTTTTTTTAATTTTTTTTTTTTTTTTTTTGAGACAGAGCCTCAAGCTGTCACCCTGGACAGAGTGCTGTGGCATCACAGCTCACAGCAACCTCCAATTCCTGGGCTCAAGCGAGTCTCTTGCCTCTGCCTCCCAAGTAGCTGGGACTACAGGTGCTCGCCACAACACCTGGCCATTTTTTTGGTTGCACCTGTCGTTGTTGTTTGGTGGGCCCGGGCTGGATTTGAACCCGCCAGGTCAGGTGTACATGGCTTGCGCCTTAGCCCATTGAGCCACAGGCGCCAAGCCCCGATTTTTTTTTTTTTTAATTTTTTAAAGAAAAGAAAAAAAGTCAGCTGACAGCCCATAGCTCAATGGTTAGAGCGCTGGCTCCGTGCACCACGGGTGACAGGTACAAGCCCAACCATACATGTGAGACTCTATTTATGGACTCTGGTCTGTTCCATTGATCTGTTTTATCTGTATTTGTTTGTTTGTTTGTTTTGAGGCAGAGTCTCACTATGTCACCCTAAGTAGAGTCATAGCTCACAGAAACCTCAAACTCTTGGGTTTAAGCAA
>CAUYRH010006315.1:0-15794 GCA_963574655.1 Perodicticus potto
CCGAAGCGGGAAGGTGGAGCTGAGGACAGTGACGAGGGCGAGGACTCGGGAATGTCGAGCTGATGACAGTGAGGAGGGAGAGGACTCGGGAAGGGAGAGCTGATGACAGTGAGGAGGGAGAGGACTCGGGAAGGTGGAGCTGATGACAGTGACGAGGGAGAGGACTCGGGAAGGTGGAGCTGATGACAGTGAGGAGGGAGAGGACTCGGGAAGGGAGAACTGATGACAGTGAGGATGGAGAGTACTGGGGACGGGAGAGCTGATGACAGTGAGGAGGGAGAGGACTCGGGAAGGGCGAGCTGAGGACAGTGACGAGGGAGAGGACTCGGGAAGGTGGATCTGATGACAGTGAGGAGGGAGAGGCCTCGGGAAGGTGGAGCTGATGACAGTGACGAGGGAGAGGACTCGGGAAGGTGGAGCTGATGACAGTGAGGAGGGAGAGGACTCAGGAAGGTGGAGCTGATGACAGTGAGGAGGGAGAGGACTCGGGAAGGGAGAACTGATGACAGTGAGGAGGGAGAGGACTCGGGAAGGTGGAGCTGATGACAGTGAGGAGGGAGAGGACTCGGGAAGGGAGAGATGATGACAGTGAGGAGGGAGAGGACTCGGGAAGGGAGAGATGATGACAGTGACAAGGGAGAGGACTCGGGAAGGTTGAGCTGATGACAGTGAGGAGGGAGAGGACTCGGGATGGTGGAGCTGACAAGACGCGAGGGATGGATTAGATGAGCTGAAGCTGTTTCCAGGGTGTAGGTTTTCATTCCCTGAAAGTGGAGCTTCCATATTCTGAGCAGTGGATTGAAGGAGGAACAACTTTGTGGTGGCAAGATGGCGGCTAATTCATGTGATAACTGAAAATTTATCCCTTTTGATCAAACTGTACTCTGTTTTTGGGTTTACTTAATTTATACTCGTAAATTTCTTCCACTTAGGGTTGCACCTGTGGCTCAGTGAGTAGGGTGCTGGCCCCATATACTGAGGGTGGCAGGTTCAAACCCGGCCCTGGCCAAACTGCAACCAAAAAAATAGGCGGGTGTTGTGGTGGGCGCCTGTGGTCCCAGTTACTCGGGAGGTCGAGACAAGACAATTGTCTAAGCTCAAGAGCTGGAGGTTGCTGTGAGCTGTGATGCCACAGCACTCTACTGAGGGCAACAAAACGAGACCCTGTCTCTAAAAAAACAAATTTCTTCCACTTACCTTTTTTTTCTTCTGCCCCATTGTCTTCTAACAGTTAACATTCAGCTCATCTTATTACTGTTGGCCTTCAGCATAATCGTGTCTATAGTATTTCTAAAAGTCATCTGTGATATTCCTTCTTACCTACAGGAAATAGCAGACTGGTCCCAAGATACCTTGCAGAGTCGTTTTAAGGTTTATTCAGTGAGTTTAAGCAGATGGTACAATTATTGGGGGTAGAGTATGTGTGGTTTTAAAAGAAAAAGCCTTTATGTTCAATCAATTTATCAATATAATTTAATGCATTTAAATTATGTTTACTTGAATTTCTCTGAGTATGTTGAAGAGATAACTATTTCATATAGTAAGCTATGCACGGTTGGTGTTCATCAGGATTTATTATTCCCTAATCTCATAGGTCAGCTAATAGGATTCCCGTTCAGTCCTCTGGCTATCATAACTTATGAAATTCAAGTTTATGTTTCAATATGGTCTTAGCCAAGGGAAGTCATGTAGCCAGTGAAGCAGAGAGAGAAAAGATTGCCATACTTGAATCTGTACCATCAAAATGACAAAATGGGTCTATAATAAACAATAGGTTAGTGGCTTCATATGCCTACAGCATCAATTGCAGTGCACAACAGGCAAGTTATTTATGAAATGGGCCTTTTGAAAAATATATAGCTCTTATAATATGAGTCTCATTTCTAGGTCCTACTCAACAAAATGTCTCAACAATATCCATCTATTTAGAACACACAGTTGGTTTATTTTTTTTAAGTGATATCATATAGGAAATATTGAGAATATATAATCCTTATAATAAATGAAACATATACTGTCTAAAAAAATCTCTGTTTTTAAAATTTAGGAACAAGTAAATATAATTTCCTGAAATTCAAAATAATCTATGCTGGTGTTATTTATATATGCTGTATGAAGAAATAACGCTAGAGATGAATTAACTGCCATGTGTTGGGTCTCCATACAGTCAATACAGCAACCACTCTGGAAGAACGTGTGAGTGACTAGTCTGTGTCCAGCATGTGTCCTAACCAAGGACTGGCTCCGGCTTCCACATGATGATGCCCGAGACTCTGAAAGGGACCACACTCCCGGGCTTCTTCAGCAAAATTAAGCAGACCATTTAAGACTGGGTCTAAAGTTACAATTTTCAACTTAAATCCCCCTTTAAAAGTAACATTTTGTGATCCCCCTTAACTATCCTGGTGGCGGGGGAGACATATGAAGTGTTACGTTGTCTACCTACACCTTCACTTAACAAGGGCATTAACCAAAATTCCTATCTGTAAAATGAAAGAGGAGATAGGAGGGAAAGAACCTTTATAAGCATGTATGTTTTAAAGTGCAAGCTTTGGATCAAGACTATTCCAGCAGACATAATGAAGCAGCCAAGTGCTTCCCCTCAGAGGCTCTGTCAACACAGCAGGTGCGAAGGCCGCTGACCGACACAGGCAGGGGACCGGAGGCTCGGTTACCACTAGTGGCATTGCTATTGCATGATGTCATTTTCAAAAATAGTGTAAACATCTTGATAAAGTTTCATATAAAACAAAGTATAATATTTGTACTTTGTATGAAGCACGATAAACTCTTTTTAGGTAAATGCGTTGTATGGAAAACGGGGATTTTGAAAAATTTTTAAGATAGTCCCATAAATTACATGGCTTTCTATATTTTATATGTGGCCCACATTGTATAAAATATACTCACAGAGATTTGAAACTTTTTAAAATTGAGAACACTTGATGTAGACCTGAATGTGATAGCTATCCACTGCTTGTTATGATTCCACAGTGGCGTGAGCAGTCTGGAGAGAAACATTCAGATTCTCCTGCTCTTTGTTGCCCTTATTCACCTCCGAGGTGGAGTTGCCAGGCCACCTTTATAATTATTAGTTTTTATATACTTAGGTATATATTCCGTACTCTTTAGAGAAAGGGATTTCTTCTGACCAATTAACCCCTAAGTTTTTCATATTTCTTCAAATATCTAATATTCTATTATCACTGGAAAACTTACCTTATACTGATTATTCAGTTTATTGTTTCTGGTATATTTCACATTACTTCTCTTCAATTCTCTTACACATAATAGAGGACTATTATTCTTATTTATTTCACACCATTTTTTAGCTATGCCAAGGCTTATTCTTTTACTGCAAAAAGAAATCTCGTAATTTGAAGCTGATGTTTGCTGGAATCATTTGTATGAACGATAAAAACAAAAAAGCATGTATGAAATGCCTACCTTTATTTAAATAACGAGAAGACTATTCAAGACAAAAGACTACCTTTATTCATCAAAACCAGTATTTGTATGGTTAAATTTTGTTAATTTAGCAAGTATGAAAAGTTGCTTCTAACCCACATTAAAAACATATTATTTGATTTAACTGGGTTTTATTTTAAAAGTAACACACATGCATGATTGAATAAGTATAAATAAATAAAACATTTTAAAAGAGATATGAGAAAAATGAGTTTCCTTTCACCTCAGATTCACACTCTTCCTCTCTAGAGGCAAAAGCGAGTGCTTTTTTATATCTGTTCAGAAATTTCTTGCACAGATGAACCTGTATTAGTTTTTCTCGGTTAGGCCATACAGAGGATATTTCCTGGTCAGAAGGTACAGAGTCTTCCTCTAATAGACGTGTATTATTTCATATGCTGTGCATTCACAGGTGATGAATATTTAGATTATTTTATATCATCATAAAAATTTGAAAAGCTTTCTTGTTGGGCGGCGCCCATGCTCAGTGATTAGGGCTCTGGCCATGTACACCACGGCAGGTGGGTTCGAACTTGGCCTGGGCCTGCTAAACGACAATGACAACTGCAACAACAAAAAAATAGCTGGGCGTTGTGGCAGGTGCCTGTAGTCCCAGCTGCTTGGGAGGCTGAGGCAAGAGAATCACTTAAACCCTAGAGTTAGAGATTGCTGTGAGCTGTGATGTTGCAACCCCCTACTGGAGGCAACAAAATGAGACTCTGTCTCAAAAAAAGCTTTCTTGTATTTTACATTGTATACAATCTATTGGATATAGGGAAAATAACTTGGAAATGGGATTACTGAATTACAGGATACATGCATCTAAAATTTCCATAAAGATTGTCAGAGTGCACTGCAGAGAGGTTGAACCAATTACTTGCTGGCGACAACATGTTATTGAAGCTCCAAATGCTTCTAATGTATATTGTCAAACTGTTCACCACACCACCATGTCTGGTTTTTAAAAAATCTCAGTTTAATAAGTATTTTTTAAATTATGACAAAATATATATGTATATAAAATTTAATATGTCTTCTCCATGAAATTATTCCTACCTTTTTTCAGTTTTTAAAATTTTATTTAAGGTATTTTATTAAAAATTAAAAAAGAAGTTTATGCTAAATAATTAAGTCTTTTGGCCCTTTGTCCATATATGCTACAAGTATTCACAATTGATCCTTTATCTTTTAATTTTTATGGCATATTTTTTCATATAGGAATTTTAAGATTTTTCTATAGTCAGATTCATATATATATTTTTCTTGCTGGCTTAAAAATCCTATGGCTTCATTTGTTCTTTCAAATAACTGAGATTATTTTTAATTTAAAATATTAACTTTTTGCATTCCTCACTTGTATTATATTCACATACTCTGGATTTTATGTTCTAGCTTTTGGATTAGATGATATTTCTGTGCTCATACCAAACTTAATTACCCAAAGTAGTTGTATGATGGATTTTGATGTTAGGCATGGCTAGCTCCTGCACCTTATTATTTATATATTTATTTAGAAAATCTATGGCCTTTTCCACATATTATTTTTTCTATATGCATTTTAGAATAAGTTCATTTGGTTTAAAAGTTTCACTCTATTTTATTTGTATTGCATTAAATATTTACTTAAGAATTGACCTTTAACAATATTGAGTTATTCTGTAGAACACAGATGTAGTTTCCCATTTTCAAGTAAAGTGTATTGGTTTAATGAAGTTTCACTTTCACAAGTGACCTAAAATTCTTCTAAATTCTCTAATAATAATAGTAATAACAATGGTTAGCATTTAGGGAACACTGACTTTCCCAAATATTACACTACAAGCTTTACACAAATTATCATCAATGTTTTGCACCAGGCAATCAATTCAGTATCAGAAAATTAGGCTACCTATGGTCACAAGGTTTGTAGGAGGTTAGCAAACATGAATTTAAGTCTCATGCTTTCCTTCACCTTGCTAAACAATATTTACTCTATTTAATCAATCTCATTTATCAAGAGGATAAAAGGCAATCCTTATGAAATCAGCAGGAGATATAGCAAGGAAGGAATCTGTGGACTTCACATAAGAAAAGGTGTATCTCTATGCTTCCAGCACACCAATGACAAGCCACAACAAAGGCTATTGCTATGTGGACTGTGAATTTACATGAGTTGCCCAATCCTGGCAATGATGGTTACCCAATTCTGGCAATGATGGTTACCCGAGTTTGATGGTAATTAATAATTCTTCTAAATGCTTCACAGGAGGAAACGTTTCATAACAATATGTAGAGTTTCCCCTTCTGCACTTATTGATGTGAAATCACAATTTCATTTGAAGTTGATTGTGATTTTTTGCAGCCTATGTGAAGAAATTTATTATTTTTAAAAATTGTTTGAAAAGGCTCAGTACCCGTATCTCAGTGGTTAGGGCTCCGGCCACATACACAGTGGCTGGTGGGTTTGAACCTGGGCCTGCTAAACAACAATGACAACTACGATAACAACAAGAACAAAAAATATCCAGGCATTGGGGCAGGTGCCTGTAGTCCCACCTACTTGGAAGGCTGAAGCAAGAGAATCGTTTAAACCCAAGAGTTTGAGGTTACTGTGAGCTGTGATGCCATGGCACTCTATGAGGGCGACATAGTAAGACTCTGCCTCAAAAAATTGTTTGAAAATATTTTGTGCACTTTCCTATGTAGCTGCTGCTTCATGATTATGTCACACAAAAAAGATGTAGTACAGATTGATAGCTCAGCGAAAGCATGCCAGCATGAGAGACTTTCCAGTGAAAGACCTTTCTACTCTGCAATTGGTAGTAGAAAAAATTTTCCTTGGTAAAATTTTCCTAGTGTGGTAATTTAAAAAAGAAGAGAACTTAGGGCCCAAATTTTGTCAGGAGAACACATTTCATTATCAATAATCTAAGTCGAAGTGATATTAATTTTAATAGAGATAAACCCCATATTAAATAATCTGGATGTTATTATTGTATATAATATGCCTAGATAATAATACATTCAATAATGCACACACATATGCAGAGGTGCTGAAAATGTATATAAATTTTAAGAAAGGAAAAAACTATTATTATTATAAAACTCAATATATAACATCCATAAAAGTCACATTGAACACCTCTTGTAATTGTAGAAGTTAAAGATGACTTGAGTATCACTATCTTAATACAGGTTTCTCCTTTCTTAAAATGTGTATACATTTTTGGGCACCATCTGCATTCTCTTTCATCTAGGACTTCATCTATCTCTAAGAGGATTTAAAACAACATTTATATATAATAGATACATAAAACTCAATGTTTAAAGAAATTGAATTAACGTTATGAATCTCAGCCCGGCACCTGTGGCTCAACGGGCTAAGGCGCCAGCCAGGTACACCTGAGCTGGCGGGTTCGAATCCAGCCTGGGCCCACCAAGCAACAATGACAGCTGCAACCAAAAAATGGCCAGGCATTGTGGCGGGTGCCTGTAGTCCCAGCTACTTGGGAGGCAGAGGCAGGACACTTGCTTGAGCCCGGGAATTGGAGGTTGTTGTGAGCTGTGATGCCACAGCACTCTATCTAGGGTGACAGCTTGAGGCTCTGTCTCAAAAAAAAAAAAAACATTATGAATCTCAATCCAAGAATAATAAATGTTTTCCTCCGGTTGAGAAAGAAGTGGTAGACATCTGTTGGAACTTGAAATAAGAAATTTAGAATAGTGAGAATAAACATTAATCAATATAATTAAGAAAATTAGAAAAATAATATAGTTACATATTAAATTGGCATTTATTAGCCATTTTTACAATCCTAATTTCCCTTGATTCTTACAACATCACTGTAAAATTAATAAAGTAAGTAATAGTTCCATTTTGTGTGTGATGTCTGAAGCTCAGTGCTAGCAAGGACAGTTCCACTTATATTTACTGCATGCTAGAACTGGAACTTGCAACAGGTGTCCTCCCTCGGGATAAAAATGTAATTTCAAACAGTTAAGATAAATGTAAAACATAAAATTATACCATCATGGCTGTACAGGATATAAAGACACCAATAGAATGTTTTGGAGTATAGCTCTAAATTTATCATGCCTATTATATCAGGTCTCAGCCATTAGGACAATTCTATAATGAATTAAGAAGGTGATAACATTATTATACGACATAAATTGAAGTTTTGAAGTGTTATTCATACTAAGATTATTCCTTAGGGTTAGAACAAATTATTACAACTGTGGATGCAATCATTTTTACAATACTATAATAGTGATAATCATAATACTAATAATTACAGCACCTTACTCTACATGCAAGTCAGAGGGTTTTATAATTTTACTTTTTAAGAAAAATAAGTAAAATCCTGGCAATATAGTCTCACCAATGAAACAATATGAACAGGGAAAAAGTAATTACAGTTTTATAGAATTTTCTTTGACAACTTCCTCCAAGAAACATAAATTTAGTTGATATGGTTAGTTTTATACTTTAATGTGGTATTGTGATTTATGAAAGAATTTCCTAGACTGTTAACATTTGACTTCCATCTTCTTCTTTACTGAGGAAGAAAACTTTACAGATGCTCATCAACGTCTATGCTTCATTACCTTCCAGCATTCAGACAGCATGGTATGATTCCACTGATGGCTTCATGAGTTAGAAAAGAACAACATATCATAAAACTTCAGCTTAAAATGAGCATTTCTGATTTGGATTTTTTTAGACCATCCACAAAATAATAATACTCATATGGGGAAAGACATCTTAAAAACATAATTAGTTGCTAAATTGATCTAATGACCCTCATACTCACCTACTTACTGGTGATATTCATTTTTTAAAAAGCACTGTGATGCATGTTATGAAGATCATCTAAAATATATTTGCAGAAGGATAGTGGACCAGAGGGCTCATTCAGCAGAGTTCTCCTAGAATGACTGGGGGAAAAGAGAGACCCCAGTCATACATGGTGCAGGGAATTTACCCAGAGTCAGCTCAGGAGCACAGCAAGGAGGTGGTGAGCTGGATATAGCATATGGTCCAGAGCTGTGCAAATCTGTTGGAATAGGCAAGCATTTGCCAGTGGCTGGGATCCCCTGGCCCCCTGCAGTGGTCTGGGATGGGAGGAAGCCTTATGGAAGATTTCAGTTGTTGGAGGAAGTTGCACATTGAGTGGAAAGCTTGGAAGAGTGGGTGGACTCAAACAGATTTGAATACTGGTTGGAGTGGACTTGCCATAGGTTTGGTGGTTGGCAAGGTAGCCATACTGAGAAGGTCTCAGAGGCCAGAGGGCTTCTGTTGTGGGAAGGTCATAAGAGGGTCTTAGCAGCATAATAAAGCACAGCCATCTTAATTCTGCCTGCCAGGATAAGAGCTCCACTCTTGGGACAGGCTGAGGGATGCCCACACCCCACAGGAACTGGTGGCAGGGGCTAACATGAAACCTGCCCCTGAAGGATTCTTGTGAGCTTTAAGATCCCAACCTGGCAGGGTCTGAATGCTGAGGAAACAATCAGGAGATCACCAAAGGCAACTAAGTTTGGAATAAAGACCATAGAGATTGCTAGCTATGCTCTCTGTCTCTTTAAAAAACTACATCTCCACCTTGTGTCCTGGCAACATATTGCAATATACTGTCATCAAGAGCAAGGACTTCTGTTTGAGGCAAAGGAGGCAGTGAGAAAGAAGAAAGAAAACAAGGAGGTAAATAAGAAGAAAGAAACACGAGGAGGTACCAACAGAAAAATTCAGGCAACATGAAAAACCAAAACAGAGGAACTCCCCTAAGGAACCATGAGGCAACTATTGTAGAAGACTCCACCCATAAAGAATTAATGGACTTGACAGAAATGGAATTTAAAATGTGGATGATGAAGACAATAAAAGGAATGGAGGAGAAAATGGAAAGACCGAACCAAAAGCCAGATGAGAGATATGTAGAATGTAGAAAATGTATGATGGAGCTTAAGGAAATGAAGAAGACAATCATGGAATGTAAAGATGCAATAGAAAGAATCAAAAATAGATTAGACCATGTAAAAGAAAGAACCTCAGAAATAGAGGATAAAATTTGGAGTTAATTCAGGCAGTTAAAGATGAAGAAGAGAGAGAAAGCAGAATAGGTGCTTGGAGAAGTACGAGACTCCAGGAAGTGTTCAAACATACATATTATATGGATTCCTGAAGGGCAAGAAGTTTGTCCCATAGGAATGGAAGCCATACTGGAGACTATCATAAATGAAAACTCAAATTTTACCGAAGATCCCAACAGACTCCTTTCAGATGGATACCAAATCCCAGGTCAAATCAAACAGAACTTCCCCAAGACACAATGTAATGAACCTGTCCAAAGTCCAGATGAAAGAAAAATTCTGCAAGTAGCCAGGAGTAAGCTCCAACTGATTCACCAGGGCAGAGCCAATAGGATGAAAGCAGACTTTTCAACTGAAACCTTCCAAGCCAGAAGAGCATGGCCATCCACCTTCAACATTCTTAAACAACAACAACAAAATTCAGCCCAGAATTCTGTATCCTGCTAAACTAAGCTTCAAAATTGATGGAGAAATCAACTCTTTGGCAGATATACAAGCACTGAAGAAATTTGCCACAACAAGACCAGCTTTACAGGAAATACTTAGACCTATTCTCAATACTGAACATCACAATTGACCACCAGAAAAGTAAACATCCAGAAGCTAAAGGTCAACACTTAGCTTTTGGAATGGCACAAAGGATAAAACTACACAACAGACTTTTACAAAATAAGATGAATTGCATTACACCTCACTTATCAATTCTCTCCAAAAATGTCAATGGCCTGAATTCACCACTAAAGAGCCATAGGCTAGAGGATTAGATATAAACGGTTTCAGCAGACACACCTAGGTTTGGAGGACAAATAAAGACTTAGGGTTAAGGGATGTAAAACAGTATTTCAAACAAATGGAAATCAGAAGAAAGGAGGAGTTTCAAAGTTATTTTCAGATAAAAGCGGATTTAAAGCAACTAATGTTAAGAAAGACAAAGATGGATACTTTATACTGGTCAAAGGAACAATACAACAAGAAAGCATTTCAATTTTAAATGTTTAAGCACCCAATTTAAATGCTCCCAGATTTATGAAACAGACCTTGATGGGTCTGAGCAGTATGATATCCCATAACACCATAATAGTTGGGGACTTTAACATCCCCCTGAAAAAACTGGGCAGATCCTTTAAAACCGAAACTAAGCAAAGATGCAAAGGATTTAAATGTGACCCCAGAACAAATGGGATTAATGGACAAATACAGAACACACCATCCCACAGGAATGGATGGGATTAATAGACATATACAGAACACACCATCCCTAAGGAATATACATGTTTCTTGTCAGCCCATGATACATACTCCAAAATTGACCACTTCCTAGGACACAAATCAAACGTCAACAAAATTAATAGAATAGGAATTATACCTTGTATCTTCTCAGACCACAAAGCAATAAAGGTAGAACTGAACTCCAACAAAAATGTTCATCCCTACACAAAGACTTGGAAATTAAACAACCTTATGCTCAATGATAGTTGGGTTCAGGAAGAGATAAAAAAGGAAATTGTTAAATTCCTCCAACATAACAACAATGAAGATACAAGTTACAAAACCTGTGGACTACAGTAAAAGCAGACTTAAGAGGTAAATTTATCTATATATAGAAATTTACCTTTCTATATTTGAAAAGTAGAAAGTGAACACGTCAAGAAACTCATGAATCATCTATGGAATTGGAAAAAGAAGAAAAATCTAATCCTAAACATAGCAGGAGAAAAGAAATGCACAAAATTAAATCAGACATGAATGAAATTGAAAACAAAAGAATCATTCTGAATACTAATGAAAAAAAAGTTGGTTTTTCAAAAAAGTAAATAAAATCAGTAAACCTTTGGCCAGATTAACTAGAAACTAAAAAGTGAAATCTCTAATAACCTCAATCAGAAATGATAAAAGGGACATAACAACAGATGTCAGAGAGATACAAGAGATGATCTCTGAGAACAAGAAAGTCTACGCCCAGAAACTTGTCGATATGGAGGAAATGAAAGTATACCTGAAATCACACCCTCTCCCTAGAGTTAATCAAAAAGAAATAGATCTCTTGAACAGACTGATTTTGAGAACTGAACTGAGATCGAAGAAACAATAAAAAATCTTCCAACAAAACAATACCCTGGTACTGACAACTTCATACCAGAATCCTATCAAATCTTGAAAGAAGAGTTTGTACCCATACTCCAGAGACTATTACAAAAAAATTGAGAAAGAAGGAATCTTCCCCAATACATTCTATAAAGCAAACGTTATCTTGATACTGAAACCAGGAAAAGACCCAACTAAAAAGTAGAATTTCTGACCAATTTCACTCATGAATATAGATGCAAAAATTCTCTATAAAATCCTAGCCAAGAGATTATAGCTACACATTAAAAAAAATTATTCATCATGATCAAGTAGGTTCCATCCCAGGGATGCAAGGCTGGTTCAGCATGCCCAAGTCCATAAATGTAATTTGCCTTATGGACAGAAGCAAAAACGAAGACCCATATGATCATCTCAATAGACACAGAAGAAGCAGTCAACAAAATTTAGCATCCTTTTCCAATTAGAACACTTAAGAATATAGGCATAGGTGGCACATTTCTGATCAAAGCCATCTATGCCAAACCCACCACTAATATTATATTGAATGAAGTAAAACTGAAAGCTTTTGCACTTAGAACTGGAACCAGACAAGGTTGTCCTCTATCACCACTACTACTCACATAGTGATGGAAGTTCTAGCCAATACAGCTGGGCAAGAGAAGGAAAGAAGGGGCATCAAAATGGGTGTAGAGGAGGTCAAACTCCTTCTTTCCCAACAACATGATCTTATACTCAGAGAACCCCAAAGACTCAAGCACAAGACTCCTGGAAGTGATAAAACAATATAGCAGTGTCTCAGGATATAAAATCAATGTCCACAAATCAGTAGCCTTTGTATATGCCAATAACATCCAAGATGAGAAGCTAATCAAGGACACAATTCCCTTCACAGTAGTTTCAAATAAAATGGAATACCTAGGAATATACCTAACAAAAGAGGTGAAGGACCTCTACAAAGAAAATTATGAAACCCTAAGAAAAGAAATAGGAGAAGATATTAACAAATGGAAAAACATACCATGCTCATGGTTGGGAAGAATCAACACTGTTAAAATGCCTATACTTCCCAAAGCAATCTACAGATTCAATGCAATCCTTATTAAAATACCATCATCATCCTTTCAAAATTTGGTAAAAATAATTCTTCATTTTGTTTGGAACCAGAATAAATCCTGTATAGATAAGGCTATTCTTAGTAATAATAACAAACCCAGGGGTATCACCCTACCAGACTTTTGGCTATACTACAAGGCCATAGTGATCAGAACATCATTATATTGGCACAAAGTTAGAGATTTTGATGTTTGGAACTGAATAAAAAAACATGAGATGAAACTAACCTCTTACACCCACCTGATCTTTGAAAGCCCAACAAGAACATACACTGAGGTAAAGAATCTCTATTCAACAAATGGTGTTGGGAGAACTGGATGACCACATGTAAAAGACTGAAACTGGACCCGCACATCTTATCACTTACAAAAATTGATTCAAGATGGATTAAAGATTTAAATCTAAGGCATGAAACAACAAAAATCCTTGAAGAAAGTATGGGGAAAACACTTGAAGATGTAGGCCTGGGGAAAGATCTTATGAACAAGTCTTCTGTGGCCATTGCAACAACAAAAATAAACAAATGGGACTTAATTGAACTGAAAACTTTCTGTATAGCTAAGGAAATAAAAACCAAAGCAAACAGACAACCATTAGAATGGAAAAAGATATTTGCATATTATGAATCAGATGAAAGCTTGATAACTAGGATCTATAGAGAACTCAAAATAATCAACGAGAAAAGACCCAACAATCCCATACATCACTGGGCAAGAGACATGAATAGAACCTTCTGTAAAGAGGACAGACAAATGGCTAACAGACACATGAAAAAATGCTCATCATCCCTAATCATCAGAGAAATGCAAATCAAAACTACCCATAGATATCACCTAACCCCAGTGAGAATGGCCCATATCACAAGGTCCCAAAGTTGCAGATGCTGGCATGCATGTGGGGAGAAGGGAACACTTTTACACTGCAGGTGGGACTGCAAACTAATACAAACTTTTTGGATGGAAGTATAGAGAATCCTCACAAAATCCAAACTAGACCTCCTATTTGATCCTGCAATCCCATTACTAGGCATCTACCCAGAATAAGAAAAATCCTTTTATCATAAGGACATTTGCACTAGACAGGTCATCGCAGCTCGATTTACAATTGCCAAAATGTGGAAACAGCTGAAATGCCCACCAACCTAGTAATTAGCTGTGGTGTGTATACTATTAGAATACTGTTCAGCCACTAAAAAAGATGGAGACTTTACATCTTTTGTATTAACCTGGATGGAGGGAGAATACATTCTTTTTACAAAGCATCCCAAGAATGAAGAAGCAAGAATCCAATGTACTCTATTCTAATATAAAGGCAGTAGATGAGCTAAAAGGGGGAAGTAGGGGAATGAGCAAGTGGGAAGAAGGAAAGTAGGAGGGGGTTGGGGGTCACAGTGCATGGCACCACCACTTGGGGGTAGGACACAATTTAAGAAGGACTTTATCTAACAAAGGCAATCAGTATAACTTAATTTTTTGTACCTTCAATTAATCCCAAACAATTAAAAAAAAAAGTAATTTAAAAAATGTATTTACATAATATCTTTTGGAAATTTCACCTTCATCTTATATATTTACAAAATTGGCTTATAATTTTTAAGTCCCATGTTGAGAAAATGATTTTTTTTCTTTCCCCCCAAAGTAAATAGAAAAATTATAAGAAAGAGGAAATTAAGAGTATGCCACTTTCACTCTTAATTCATTTCCTGGTTGATTTAGATTAGTTATTTTATTTTTTAAAGACAAAAAGATATTTTTAAGGTTTTTAATGCATACAAAGTTAAATAAAATCATGCATGCACTTTATTTTTTTTTAATTTTTATTAAATCATAATTGTGTACATTGGTGCAATCATGAGGCACAATGTGCTGACTTTATAAACAATCTAAAATATTTTCATTGAACTATTTAACATAGCCTTCATGGCCTTTTAATCACTATATGAAGACATTTATATTCTACTTTTAGTAATTTTCACTTGTACCCTTGTAAGATGCACCGTAAGGGTAATTATTATTTTATATGTGGGATCTTTTCTTACATTTTATCTTTACATTTGCTGTGGTTGATTTTATATGTGAAAGCTGTGAATTATGTACATTATATTTTTTCTTATTAGGAATTCATTTTTAATCCAATTTTCTAAATTATTGAACAGTTAGTATTTGCCAAATACTCTTCTAGATACTAGAAAATAGAGACAAAGAAGCTGGTCCCTAAAAATAGCCTATTCATGTTGCTTAAGACTGAGTTATGGCTTGGCTCCTGTGGCTCAACGGGCTAAGGCACCAGCCACGTACACCTGAGTTGGCGGGTTTTAATCCAGCCTGGGCCGCCAAACAATGACAGCTGCAACCGAAAAATGGCTGGGTGTTGTGGCGGGCGCCTGTAGTCCCAGCTACTTGGGAGGCGGAGGCAAGAGACTCGCTTGAGCCTAGGAATTGGAGGTTGCTGTGAGCTGTGATGCCACAGCACTCTACCCAGGGTGACAGCTTGAAGCTCTGTTTCAAAAAAAAAAAAAAAGACTGAGTTATGTACTTTATCAGAATTCATCTATGGAAATAATTATGTGTTTTTTACTCATTTGACCCACATTGACAATTTTACTAAAATTTCCTATATTAAAAACTGTCTGGGAGGGTTAGTAGGGGGACCACACCTATGGAGGATATTGCAAATACAAGTTGGCTCTATCAGGTATAGAACACAAATGTCTTAACGCTGTAATTGGGTAAATGAGGTGAAGGCTATTTTGATTAGTAGGATGCAAACACTATAATTTGTACAAATAATCAACACATTGAATGGCATAAACGTATTCATGATCTATGTGCAAATGACTTAACAAATAAAAAAAATTTAAAATACATAGAAATTAATTTTAAAAAAAGGGGGGGGCGGAGGCAGGATGGCCAACTGGAAACAGCTTTCCACAGAGGCTCCCATCCAGAAGGAGAGTTAAAGGACAAAAGTTTAGCAAGAAAGCCAATGGTTTGCACCTGAGCCAAGAGAGAATATTGAAGAACGCATATCAGCCCTGCTGAGGCAAGCTGCAA
>CAUYRH010006322.1:0-39246 GCA_963574655.1 Perodicticus potto
AAAAAAGCCAACAATCCCATATAACAATGGGAAGAGAGATGAATAGAACCTTCTCTAAAGAAGATAGACGAATGGCTAACACATCTATGAAAAGATGCTCGTCATCCCTAATTATTAGAGAAATGCAAATCAAAACCACCCTGAGATACCATCTAACCCCAGTGAGAATGGCCCACATCACAGAATCTCAAAACTGCACATACTGGCGTGGGTGTGGAGAGAAGGGAACACTTTTACACTGTTGGTGGGACTGCAAACTAATACAACCTTTTTGGAAGGAAGTATGGAGAACCCTCAAAGAACTCAGGCTAGACCTCACATTTAATTCTGCAATCTCATTACTGGGCATCTATCCAGAAGGAAAAAAATTCTTTTATCATAAGGACACTTGCACTAGACTATTTATTGCAGCTCAATTTACAATGGCCAAAATGTGGAAACAGCCTTAAATGCCCACCAACCCTGGAATGGATTAACAAGCTGTGGTACATGTACACTGTGGAATACTATTCAGCCATTAGAAAAGATGGAGACTTTACATCCTTTGTATTAACCTGAATGGAAGTGGAACACATTATTCTTAGTAAAGCATCACAAGAATGGAGAAACATGAATCCTATGTACTCAATTTTTATATGAGGACAATTAATGACAATTAATGACATGGGGGGGAAGAGAGCAGAGAGAGAAAGAAGGAAGGAGGGGTGGGGATAGGAAGAACATAGAGAGGGAAGGTGTGAGGGGGTGGAGTCCTGGTGTGTGCCACACCTTTTGGTAGCAAGACATTATTGTAAGAGGGTCTTTACCTAACAAACGCAATCAGCCTGGTTTCTTGTACCCTCAATGAATCCCCCAACAATAAATTTAAAAAATAATAAAAACAAAATAAAATAATTTCTTCTTATGACAGTGTTATAAAACAACTAAAATGTGATGTACATTCAGGGATGTATAGAGATGAGGAGAGCAGAGTGACCACTTCAGATAGTACAGTAAGTGAAGAATGAACAGAGGAGATGACATTTTAACTGAAGCTAGAAGAAAAGCAGCCAACAGATTCAAAAGAAACTTACCCAGGAATTTTAAACAGTGAAATGACTAAATTCTTTAGCATGTATTATGATTTGGGAAAATATTAATCTGGGCTTAAGACCATTTTTTCCCACCCATTTTTTTCTCTGAGATAGTACTCCTGCTTACCTCACTCTGCTTTCTCACCAGCACCCTAAACCCCTTTTTCTTATTCCATACTTCCCTTATACTGTAATAAATGTTCCTTAACTATGAAGTAAGTGTAAAATCCACTCCTTATGTTGCTATATTTGATCTGAGAAGCACTCAGGCTTATGCCTCAAATTGTTGGGCTCAAGCAATCCTCTTGCCTCGGCCTCCCAAGGAAGTGGGACTACAGGTGATCACCACAATCCCAGGCTAGTTTTTCTATTTTTAGTAGAGACTGGATCTCACTCTTGCTCAGGCTCATCTCTTAACTCTTGAGCTCAAGCAATCCACCCATCTCAGCCTCCAAAAGTGCTAGGATACAGGTGTGAGCCACTATGCCGAGCTATAAAAAAATTTTTAAAGTGAGTAAAAATGAAAATATAACATAAAATTTTGTGGAAATGCAGTGAAAGCAATGCTGAGAAGGAAATCAAATGTTTATATTCAGAAAAAGGGAGGATCTCAAATTAATATCATTAAGTTCCCATCTTAAGAATCTGGAAAAAATAAAGCAAAGTAAACCTAAAGTAAGCAGAAGGAAGAAACAAGCATAAAAGCATAAATTAATGAAAAGTAAAACAAAACAAACAGACAAAAAAAGAAACAAAAATCTGGTTCATTGAAAAGCTGAGTAAAATTGATAAACTTTTAACAAGAATGACAAAGAGAAAAAGAGAAGATACAACACCAACATAAAGAATGACTATCACTGCAGACCTGCAAACCTTATCAAAAGGATAAGGAACACTATAAACAACACTACCCATATAAACTTGACAATACGAATGAAAAGAAGGAAACAATCCCCCAAAAGCACAAAGTACCACAATTCACCCAATAAAAGAAAAAGATGAATTGAAACAGCCCCAAAACTATTAAGGAAATTGAATTCATAATTTAATAACACCCTAAGGGAAATCTTCTCGCCCAAATAGTTTTACTGGAGAATCCTACCAAATGTTCAAAAATGAATTAACATCAATTCTATACAACAAAATGAAAGAGAAGAGGAAGGTTCTCCAATCATTTTATTAAACTATTATTATCTGAATATCAAAACCAAAGATAGGGCTCGGCGCCTGTGGCTCAACGGGCTAAGGCGCCAGCCATGTACACCTGAGCTGGCGGGTTCGAATCCAGCCCAGGCTCGCCAAACAACAATGAAGGCTGCAACCAAAAAATGGCCAGGCCTTGTGGCGGGCGCCTGTAGTCCCAGCTACTTGGGAGGTGGAGGCAGGAGACTCACTTGAGCCCAGGAATTGGAGGTTGCTGTGAGCTGTGATGCCACAGCACCCTATCCAGGGTGACAGCTTGAGGCTCTGTCTCAAAAAAGAAACAAAACAAAACAAAACAAAAAAACCAAAGACAGTACTAAAAAAGAAAACTAAAAACCAATAGCCCTCACAAATATGCCTTGAAAGGAAGGAAAGAAGAAAAAAAGGAAGAAAAGGAGAGAGTAGGAGGAAGGGAGGGAAAGAAATACAAATTTCACTGATTTGAGGTAAAATGGTATCATTAAAGGTAAATCATGTAGCTTCCTGGGCTGTCGGTTTTCTCTCTGCTAAAATAAGCAGTTTGCACTATTTTGTTTCTGAGATTCCTTCAATCTCATACAATCTATGATTCTGTGCTGCTAGTGTAGAAAGCTAAACAAATTAGTGAGTGCTGCAGGCACAGTCCTTGTCCCTATGCAATACTAGAATAATTCATGGGAAATGTGTCCGTCTGTCCTAAAAGCAAGGGTATAGCTATTGTCAGTTATAAATGAAATAGCACTGTAACATAAGTTAAAAAGGCTTTGGAGGGGCGGTGTCTGTGGCTCAAAGGAGTAGGTCGCCGGCCCCATATGCTGGATGTGGTAGGTTCAAACCCAGCCCCAGCCAAAGAAAAACTGCAAAAAATAAATTAAAAAAAAAAAAAAAAAGGCTTTGGAGTTAGTTGAGGAAACTGAACCACCATTTACAGTCATGTTTCTCTGAAAAAATAACTTTTAAACTAAATATGGCATATAAAATTGTACATATTCTGTTCAAATGTATTCTAAAATGTCTGTTCAAAGAAAAGAAAAAGATGGGCCCTTTAAAAATATTAGACTCAGGCTTAGAAAGAGATGTGGGTCTTAGAGAAAAGTTAATGAATAATCTTTTGTGTCTGATGCCAATTAGCTTTTATAACAGTTCCAGGGCTTCAAAGGACAGAAAGCAGCAGAGAAAAATACAAGAGAATTTCCATCCAGAGTGAAAAAGGCAGCAGAGGATAATCCTAAGAAAACAGTGCATATGTAAGAGAATAATTTCCTTTCTTTTTGGTTTAGATTAGAAAAAAGGAAGCTGCTGGGAGGCAAGCAAAACACAAGGATAGCAACACAGGATAGCAAAATAGAAATAGCCTTTAGTGACAGCCAGTAGTAGAAGAGCCACTAAGAATAATACTTTCTCTTAGCTTTTCATTACTGCAAATGAGAAGAAAAGTTATAATTCTTATTAAACCAAAATAAAACCAAGATTAAGTCTCAGCAGTGGAAGTCTTATGATGATATACAAGCTTGCTGAAGTGTTTTATTCATTTGTGCTATGAATTGTGTCAAGTTGCATACACTGACTATTCCAAAATAGTTATTTATATCTATAGATCAGGACACTTCTAACTTGAAATTCTTATATTCCAGTGCCTACTTTATGTACATACCACAGCCTACACATTTTTCAATGATTACTTAATATAATCTAGCCCCTGCCTCTAATCTTTTCTTTTTTTTTCTTCTTTAATGGGCTCTACTTTTGTCCACAACTGATCACGTGGACCCAAATGCAGAATCTAATCTCTTCTTTGACCACATCTCCTATCACCCTCCCCACTCTTTATTTTTATTTTTTATTTATTTATTTATTTTTGGTTGCAGCCGTCATTGTTGTTTGGCCGGCCCGGGCTGGATTCAAACCCGCCAGCTCAGGTGTATGTGGCTGGCGCCTCAGCCCGTTGAGCCACAGGTGCCAAGCCATTTATTTTTATTTTTATTTATTTATTTTTTTTACCCTCCCCACTCTTAACTATTGTGCTTTAGGTGTCTAAACTTTTGGCTTGTCTGGGCTACATTGGAAAAAGAAGAGTTGTGTTTGTCCACTCATCAAATATACAAACACTAATGAAAGCTTATGATCAAGAAGGGGTCCATGCATAATTTTTGTGATATCCACTACCACAGATAAGCAAAAAAGTCCTGACATAATAATCATAATTATGCAGCAGGCCATTCAGAGCCTTTTACAATTGTCAAGCAGGTCCCATGTTTGTAATCACGAACACAGAAAATGTACATATCTAAGTAATAAAACATCTTTTTTCATACTTTTTATTATGAAAGTAAAAGAAAAGTGGACAACATAAAAATAGTGGGATATCTGACGTTGTACTTAGGAAACTAATACATCAATATCTGGTTCAAGAGCTCTCAAAGTGTTTATAAAATATTTTGGCTCTAGTGTTACTCTTAATGTGCTCCTTGTTTTGTTTTTTGTTTGTTTTGCAACAGAGTTTCACTCTGTCACCCTGGGCAGAGTGCTGTGACATCTTAGCTCACAGCAACCTCAAACTCTTGGGCTTAAGCAATCCTCTTGCTTCAGCTTCCCAAGTAACTGGACTACAGATGCCTGCCACGACTTCTAGCTAATTTCAGAGATGGGGTCTTGCTCTTGCTCAGGCTCATCTTGAACTAGTGAGCTTACGCAATCCACTTGCCTCTGCCGCTCAGAGTGCTAGAATTACAGGCATGAGCCACCCTGCCTGGTCTATTTAACTCATTTAAATGAGTCATTATATCCACTAAAAATGCTAAGTCTGTAAGCTAGTTTTCGTAGTCAAGTTTTGACACAAATTTGGTTTTGATACCATCAACAACATATTATCATGTTGCAATTCATAAAATCTTTTCCACAGTTGGCCTCAACAAGGCCTCTTATTTCCAAAAAGTAAATAATGTTGCCATAGTCAGCATCAGTACTTTTAAGGAATTTGTGGAACTGGTGATGATTCAATTCCTTGACCCTTATGAAATTTATAGTTTTGATGACAATTTGCACGATGTTATCCATTTTCATTTTCAAAGCTTTTTTTTGAAACAGAGTCTCTCTATGTTACCCTTGGTAGAGTGCCGAGACATCACAGCTCACAGCAACTTCATACTTTGAAGCTTAAGCGATTCTCTTGCCTCAGCCTCCCGAGTAGCTGGGACTACAGGCGCCCGCCACAATGCCTGGCTATTTTTTGGTTGCAGTTGTCATTGTTGTTTAGCTACTCACTCAGCTATGGGCGCCAAGCCCATTTTCAAAGGTTTTGCACATAAATTTTCTTTCTTTCTTTCTTTCTTTTTTTTTTTTTTTGAGACAGAGTCTCAAGCTGGTGCCCTGGGTAGAGTGTCGTGGTGTCACAGCTCACAGCAACCTCCAACTCTTGGGCTTAAGCAATTCTCTTGCCTCAGCCTCCCAAGTAACTGGGATTACAGGTGCCTGCCACAATGCTCAGCTATTTTTTGGTTGTAGTTGTCGTTGTTTGGCAGGCCTGGGATGGATTCAAACTCGTCAGCTCTGGTGTATGTGGCTGGCGCCTTAGCCACTTGAGCTATAGGCGCTGAGCCCACATAAATTTTCTTGATGTACTATGCAATGAATACTTTATCAAATTTGAATTTGGGGCAACAATTGCATCATCTTCTAAAATTTTATAAGTCCCTCTTTTTTATCTACCATTGCTGGGGCACCATAAGTAACTATTTGCTATTAAATATGCTACAACATAACTATCTTTTATAATAGAATCCATCTGAGTTGCAACTTTTAAAAAAAATTTATGTTGAAAGTTTTTTCAGTTCCAGCTATTTTGTTTGTCTGTAGGATACAATTCTTCATATGCATTGAATATGGCAACATGTTTTTGCATATAATGCCTTTATAAATTATAGTCTTTGAAAACTTGCACAAATTCCCTACAAATTAAGCAGAGTGCCTTAAATTTGCCTTGATAAAAAAGTAGTTATTTGTCCACTTTTTGTTAAACAATCTTCCTTCATCCATAAAAAATTTTTCTTTTGAGGGGTTCCGTTTTCTGTTGAGACATTGTAAAAGCCATGTTGAGATTTTTAATAAAGGCTCACCTGTAACTCAGGGATTAGGGCGCCGGCTACACATACACCATGGGCTGGTGGGTTCGAATCCCGCCCAGGCATGCTAAAAAAACAACGACAACTACAACAAAAAAATAGCCGGGCATTGTGGCAGGTGCCTATAGTCCAGCCACTTGGGAGGCTGAGGCAAGAGAATCGCTTAAGTCCAAGAGTTTGAGGTTGCTGTGAGCTGTGACTCCATGGCACTCTACCAAGGGCGACAAAGGGGGCAGGAAAAAATAATAATAATAGATAAGGTACTATATTTACTTTTACTAGGAAAATTAATTCATAGGAAAACAGAAAGCAAGATTTGGGCCTTTCTACATCTCAGTTGCAGATGCAGAGTGAGGCAGAGGGCCAACTGTAAAGCATAGTGGGTGATGTATGAGGCACCACTGAGTACCCTTAATAATCAATAAGCATGTTTGCCTGACTTCTAAATAATATTAAACACCAAATGTTGCAATGGTAGTTGAAATTACCATGATAACATGTAACATCTGATGGTGTCAATTTAACTGTCTACGCCTGGGAGATGAAACACGAGAAGCCCCACACCTCAGTAAAACTGAAGCCACCAATGTGTATAAACAGTAAGAGCAGACATAGGTTTACTTTATGTGACATTGTGACTTGACATAGTTATCAACTACAGAGTTCATGTTTGAGGACCCCACAATTGAGTTCCACCAAAAAAAAAAAAAAATCACCAAAAAAATCTTGTGTTTTAAGTAAGTTTACAATTTATGTTGGGCTGCATTCACAGCCAACCTGGGCTGCATTCATAGTCATTCTGGGCCACATGCAGCCCCCAGGCTGGACTATGAGTTGGATACCCTGCTCTAACCACACTGGCCTTCATGAGGCCCATTAACATACCAAGATAATTCTAAAGAATACTCTTCCCTCTCATTTTGACATGGCTGGCTCTTTCTTATCATTTAGCATCCTGAAAAATGTTACCTCTCAAAAAAAATGACCCCTAGCCATTTCATTTGACGTCCTTGCTATAATATTCTCTAGTCATTATCTATTTCTATTTTTCTTATACTTTGTTTCTTATTATAAATATCAAATTTGTATTCCAGTTTATTTTCTTAATTACCCTATCTTAATCTAAGATTAATAAAGGTAGGGACTCTTACCATCTTCACTGATAGGTTCATCCCCAGTGACTACATGGCAGGCCTACAAGAAGTATTTGCTTGACATGGAAATAAAGATTATTAACATTTTTGAACCCCACAGCAATTCCACACCTAGTATATTCCCTAGAGAAACCCTGACACTCTTGCACCAGGACAAATGTACAAACATGTTTACAGTGGCATTGTTTATAATAGTAAAAAATTTTAAATCCCACATATGCTTCAATGGTAAAATGGAAAAATAAATTTTGTCACACTCATAGTAAGGGATTTTACTAAGCAGTGAAAATGAATAAGCTAAAGCTTTATAATTAACATGGATTATAAAAACAACACATGTAGAGTGAAAAAGCAAGTTACAACAAACAGTTCAAGAATAGGTGAAACTAATATATGTTTATATATTTTTGTTTGTTTGGCAATAAACATAGGTGAAACTACAAAGAAAAATAAAGAAATAATTAACAAACAATGCTGCATTGTATCTGGTGGTAGGGAGGCTCTGAGAATCTGAGGTGGAACTGAGGTGGGCTCCCACAGATTCTGCATTAGGTTGAGTTGTATAATTATTTCATTATATATTACAACGGAATAAGAGAACTAAAGCGCACAAGAAATGTAATGTACTTGAATCATCCTGAAACCGCTCTCCCTACTTTCCAACCCTAGTCCATGGAAAAATTGTCTTCCATGAAACTGGTCCTACATGCCAAAAAGGTTGGGGACTGCTAGTGTAGATCATACGTAAAGGTAAAATTTAGGAAAACAATGCACAAAGGCTGGTAGGGGAGAAATGGAAGTATCCTATGGTAAAGTTCTAAGGTTCTTATACTCTAAGTAGTACAATATCACTTGAAAGTAGACAGTATTAAAGGTTACCAGAGATTGGCAAACCCCAGCCTGCAGGCCCAATCTTACCTGCTTGTTTTTAGATACAAGTTTTATTGGGACACAGCCACAGTCTATTTATCTATTATCTCTGGCTGCTTTTGTGCAGAGCAGTAGTTGCAAGAGATAGTGTAATCCATAGAACCTAAAATATTTACTATCTGGACATTTATAGAAAAAATTTGCTGATTCTTGGCATATACCTTATACCCTGAAACAAGCATAGGAGATAAACATAGGAGATAAAATGGAATCATAAAAGATAGTCAAACCAGAGGTAGAAAAATAAAAAGAAGAGAACAAAGAGCAGATAAGCCAAATAAAACAACCAGCAAGATGACAGATTTAAACACAACCATAATATACATCAATAATAATATTAATATAATATATCATGTCTTAGTTGGTAACTCACACCCGTAATCTTAGCACTCTGGGAGGCCAACTCAGGAGGATTGTGTGAGCTCAGGAACTTGAGAGTAAGCTCAGGAGCTTGAGAGTAAGCTCAAGAGTAAGACCACATTTCTTCTAAAAATAGAAAGAAATTAGCCCAGCATTGTGGTGGGCACCTGTAGTCTAAACTACTTAGGAAGCTGAAGCAGGAAGATAGAGTGAACCCAGAAGTTTGACCTCAGGGCACTCTAGTCTGGGGCAACAGAGTTAAACTCTGTCTAAAAAAAAAGAAAAGAAAAGAAAAGAGGGAATTATTAGGAATAACTCTATACACATAAAACTTAATTAAAATGAATTAATTTCTGAAAAACTTAAGTTACGAAAATTCACCAAAGATTAAATAGATAATTTGAATAGTACCACATTTCAAGACTTAGAATATGGAGTCAAAAACTTTCTGAAAAGTAAATCTCCAGTGATAAGCGTTTCATATGCAAAAATCTTCTAAATACTTAGAGAAAAAAATCAGGCTAATTTTAATACAACTTCTTTCAGAAAAAATAGAGAAGGAATACTCCAAACTCATAATAGCCCAGCACTATTAACGTCTATAAAACCAGACAAAGACAGAATTAAAAAAGAAAAAAACTATAGACTATTATCTTTCATGAGCACAAAAATTCTCAACAAAGGGGCGGTGCCTGTGGCTCAAAGGAGTAGGGTGCCGGTCCCATATGCTGGAGATGGTGGATTCAAAACCAGGCCCAGCCAAAAACTGCAAAAA
The DNA here is from genome assembly GCA_963574655.1 of Perodicticus potto. NCBI lineage: Eukaryota > Metazoa > Chordata > Mammalia > Primates > Lorisidae > Perodicticus > Perodicticus potto. The sequence goes on from CAUYRH010006322.1 coordinate 9,596, forward strand.
AAAAAAAAAAAAAATCTCAACAAAATGCTGTCATATTGAATCTAGAAATATATACAAAAAACAATACACCACAACAAAGTGGGCTTTCTCCTGTGAATACAGGCTGATGCAGTATTTAAAAATCAATTTATGTAATTTATTACATAAATTATAATACATATTAACAGTGTAGAGAAGAAAAGGCATATGATCATACTGTTTGACAAAGAAAAAAGCATTTGACAAAATATAACATCCATTCATGATGTCAAAACAAAATCAAAAAAAATCTTAGCAAATTAGAACTAGAAAGAAATTTCCTCAATCTGATAAAAAGGAAAATCCGCCATTTACTATCATACTAAATGTGAAAGACTCAGTGCCTTCTAAGATCTGGAACAAGGCCTTAAGTATACATTCTCATTTCTCTCCTATTCAACATCATACTGAAAATCTTAGCTAGTAGAATATGGGAAGAAAAAGTAATTAGAAAAATACAGATTGGAAAGGAAAATATAAAACTATCCTATTCAAAGATGACATGACAGTCTACATAGAAACTCCCGAAGAATTTACAAAAAAATGTACTTGGCAAGGACTAAGATACAAGATCATCCATCATACAAAAACAAATCATATGTCTTTATGCTAGCAATATACAAGTACAGAAATTTTAAAAAATAACAAATTATAATAACTCCAAAAAAGTAAAATATGATAAGTATAATAGAACATGTACAAGATGTGTTAAACTGAAACCACACAAGTGTTAAAAGAGATCCAGGAAGACCTAATAAATAGAGACATACTGTATTCATAGACTGAAGATTCAAAATAGTAAAGATTTCAATTTTCCTAAAACTGATAAACAGATTTAATACAATACCAATCAAAATCCCTGAAGATTTTAATACAGAAAATCTAACTGTAAAATTTACATGGAAAGGCAAAGGAAATGACACAGCTAAAACAATTCTGAAAGGGAAGACTAAAGTTAGAGGAATCACACCAACTTTAATACTAGAAAGCTACTGTTATCAAGACAGAGTGGTAAATGCATAAATCAATGAAACAGAACAGAGTCTAGAAATATATCCCCATATATGTATGTATATGGCCAAAAGATTTTTGACAAAGATAAAAAATCATTGCAATGGAGAGAGGATAGTCTTTTCAACATATAGTATTGGAACACAGTATGAATGAACACTAAACACTGAACACTGACATGCAAAAACAAACTTCAATATAAACCTCACATTTGTACTAAAATGAACTCAAAATGGATCACAGTCTACATGTAAAAAAATATAAAATGTTTAGAATAAAACATAGCAGAATATCTTTGTGACCTGGAATTAGGCAAAGAGTTTTTATACATGTAACCAAAAGCACAATCCATTAAATTGGACTTCATTAATATTAAAAACTTCTGCTCTAACAAAGGCACTGTTTAAAAATTAACAAAAAAAATCAAGCCACAGACTGGGAAAAAATATTTACAAGACAGATATCTAACAAAAGACTTGTATCTAGGATATATAATGAACTCTCAGAACTTAAAAATACAAACAACCCAATTTAAAAATAGGCAGAATATCTGGACTTCTTCAAAGGTAACATACAAATTGGCAAATAAGCACACAAAAAGATGTTCAACATCATTAGCCCTTAGGAAAATGTAAATTAAAACCACAATGAGATATTATTACATACCTATGAAAATGAGTAAAATAAAAAATACTGACAATACCAAGTGCTGGTGAGTGGAACAACTGGGACTCTCATGCGTTGCTGGTAGGAATGTAAAATGGTACAGGCACTCTGGAAAAGCATTTGGCAGTTTCTTATAAAGTTAAACATACACTTACCATATTACCCAGCAATCCCACTCCTGGGATTTCTCCCTAGAGAAATGAAAACTTATGTTAACAAAAAAACCTGGTTATCAACGTTTGTAGCAGCTCTATTCATAATTGCCAACAAATCAAATATCCTTTAATAGGATAAACAATTCATGATATATCCTTATAATGAAATACTACTCAGCGGTAAGAAGGAACAAACTATACATACATGCAACAACTCAGAGGAATACCAAAGACATTATGCTGAGTAAAAGAGGTTATATACTGTATAATTCCATTTATATAATATTATCAAAAAGAAGAAACTATAGCAATGAAAAACTTATCACTGGCTGCCAGCCTTAAGGGTATGACTAGGAAGTGATGGAACTGTTCTGTATTTTGAGTTTTTTTTTTTTTTAGAGACAGTTTCTCACTTTCACCCAGGATGGAATGCAGTGGAGCAATTATAGCTCACTGAAAACTCAAACTCCTGAATTCAAATGGTCCTTCTCCCTCAGCCTCCTGAGTAGCTAGGACTACATGTGCATGCAATTAATTATTTTATTTTTTATAGAGACAGAGTCTCATCATGTTGCCCAGGCTGGTCTTAAACTCTTAGCCTCAAGTGATCCTCCTGACTTAGCCTCCTCAAGTGTTGTGATTACAGGTATGAGCCACCATGCCCAGCCAGATTACAAGAATTAAACATGTTTTAAAATTCATAGAACTGTACATTCAAAGAAAAAGGTCAACTTTACTATGTGATATTTTTAAAAAATATTATTTATTTTTAAATTTGAGGGGAAAAGGCAAAGAGGAAAAATGAACAAAGGAAACCAAGATGGAGCTGCCAACAAAGTAGGAGAAAATTTAAGAGAGGGTGGTAGGTATCCTAGAATCTTCATGAAGAAAATGAATCAAGGGTGAGAGTGTGATCAACTGTACAGTCAAGTCAACCGCTGATCGTCTGACAGTCAAGTGAGAAATGACAATTAGCAGTGTATAGACGACTCTGATGAGAACAGATTTGGAATAGTAAAGTTTACACTGATTGAGATAATCAATCAGGGCTTAAGAGAAAATGGGACGAGAGAAATTAGAGTTGCTAAATATAGATAACTCTTGAAGTTTTCCTACAAAGCAGGGTAAAGAAATAGGACAATAGCTGATAAAAGTATAATTAAGATTTTTTAAAGAAGAAATAAAAGTATGTTTCTATGTTAATGTGAATATCTAATAGACAATGTAAAGTTGATATAGTCCCAATTATTCTGCATACAGCTTATTTTCTTTTAGCACTTACAACTGTAACTACTTGTCCACACATATACCTACCATATGGTAACCATAAAGTCAGGAAACATACACAAATGTACATTTCATCAAGGACTTCTTTGCTCTGCTAAAAAATACATAAAATAGCCAGGTACAATGGCTCATACCTGTAATCCTAGCACTCCGGGAGGCCAAGGCAGGAGGATTACTTGAGTTTAGGAGTTTGAGACCAGCCTGAAGAAGAGCCATCTCTACTAAAAATAGAAAAATTAGCTGGGTGTTATGGCAGGTGCCCGTAGTCCGAGCTAGTTGGGAGGCTGAGGCAGGGAGATCGCTTGAATCCAGGAGTTTGAGGTTAGTGTGACCTATACTGATACCATAGCACTCTAGCCTGGGTGACAGAGAGAGACTGTGTCACAAACAAACTATATAAATATATATATCCATATACAGATATTCATAATTGCCAACAAATCAAATATCCTTTAATGGGATAAATAATTCGCGATATAGCCATATAATGAAATACTCAGCAATAAGAAGAAACAAATTATATATACATGCAACAACTCAGAGGAATATCAAAGACATTATGCTGAGTAAAAGAGGTTATATACTCTTTTACATTTTTCATATATAAAATGTCTGTTTCCAGACTATATAGACACCACACACACAAAAAAACATCAACCCCTGCATATATACATACTCATATTGACTATTAGCTCCTTGAGAACAACTATAGTCTTACTCATCTTTGTAGTCCTACTACCTAAAAGACTCCTTAAATCCATTGGCTAGCTCTATGATAAATCAACTTACTTTTCTTTGACTATCCTTTATATTAGCTTGATAAATAAGAAATGTTTGATTTCTCTAAGTACTAAGTTTGATAGTTGATATCTCTGACATTTCACTTTGATACTTCTTGATTTATTTTTATTGTGAAAGTACATCCTCATTCTTTTATTTTTTTTTATTTATTATTATTTTTATTTTTGGCTGGGGTTGGGTTTGAACCCACCACCTCTGACATATGGGCCAGCGCCCTACTCCTTTGAGCCATAGGTGCTGCCCATCCTCATTCTTTTAAATGCCATGTTTTGGTCTGTGATTATCTTTCAATTTATTTTTATTTTATTATTATTATTTTTTTTTTCAGTTCGGCTGGGGCCGCGTTTGAACCTGCCACCCTCGGTATTTGGGGCCGGCGCCCTACTAGCTGAGCCACAGGTACTGCCCTATTTTTATTTTTATTTTTTTATTTCAAGTTAATGTGAAGGTACAAACAACTAGGTTACAACGTTTGCATTTGTTAGGTAGAGTCCCTCTTGTAGTTGTGTCTCACACCCAAGAGGTATCCCATATACACATATACATTATGCTTATTAAGTGGGAGCATACCAATCCCCTCTCACCTCCCTCCTTTCTTGTTCCTCCTCCTCCAACACAAATTGAATAGAGTTTTTCTCTTATGTGGGGGTGTATTAGATCGTCTACTGGCTTCATATTAGTATTAAGTATATTGGACACTTGTCTTTCCATTCTTGTGAAGAATGTGTTTCAATTTCATCCAGATTAATACAAAAGATTGATGTAAAGTCTTTTTACATCAATTTTTTAGAGAAATTTTTGTGAAACCATGGATAATTAAAAAAAATCATGTTAATTTTTGAATATGAGTTCTATCATGGAACAAATGCAGCACAGACAGGTTGAAATATCAACGAAGTGTTTGGAAAGGATGTACCTAATGAATGCATAGTACATCAATGGTTTGAGAAGTTCCATTCTGGTGATTTTAATCTTGAAAATGAGCCACGTGGGGAATTTGAGACCATGGTGGATAATGATGAGCTGAAAGCTGTAGTGGAAGACAATCCATCTCAACTTATGTGTGAATTTGCAGCAAAGTCTGATGTGACTATTCCAACAATATTGGACCATTGAAACAAACTGGCAAAGTAAAGAAGCAGGATAGATGGGTACTGAGTGAATTAAATGATCATCAGAAGAAAAATTATCTCAAGGCTTGCCTTTCTTTGCTGTCACGACATAAAGGCAAACCATTTCTACACCATGCTGTTAAGTCTGATGAAAAATGGATTCTTGTCAGGCACAGTGGCTCATGCCTGTAATCCCAGCACTGTGGGAGGCTGAGGAGGGAGAATTGTTTGAGCTCAGGAGTTCGAGACTCACCTCAGCGAGAGTGAGACTCCACTAATGAAAAAAATGGGAAAACCCAGCTGGTGCTGCGGTGAGCGCCTGTAATCCCAGTGGCTTCCGGACGCTGAGGCAGCAGGATGCTCACAGCCTGAGTCTGAGGTTGCAGTGAGCTACCACGCCCACTGCACTCTGCTCAGGGGCATAGGGTGGGACTGTGTCTCAACAACAACAACAACAAAAAAAAAGCAAAGAAATAAAAAATAAGCAACAAAATAAAATTAAAAAAAACAAAAAAAAAAAAAAAGAAAGAAAGAAAAATGGATTATTTTTGACAACTACAAGCATTCAGCACAATGGTTGGATAAAATGAAGTGCCAAACAGTCTGAAACTGAATATTCATCAAAAAACCTAATGCTGTCTCTTTGATGGTCCAGCACTGGTATTGTCCCCTATAGCTTCATGAACCCTGGTCAAATGATAATAGCAGTTGTCTACTGCAACCAGTTGGACAAAATAATGGGGATGCTTGTGATTAAGCAGCTGAGATTGGTCAATAGAGACAGGCCAATCTTCTTGCAAGACAACTGTCAACCACAACTCACATAAAAAAAGCTGTGCAACACTACAGAGGCTGGACTTGGAAACCCTGTCATATACCATAGTCACCAGACCTTGCATCAAATGACGACCGCTTCTTCCAGGCTTTAGACCACTTCTTGCAAGGAAAAATATTCAATTCTCAACAAGCTGTGGAAAATATCTTTCACGATTTCATCGTCACTTACTCTTCAGGCTTCTTCACTACTGGCATAGACAAGCTACCGTTAAGATGATAAAACTATATTGACAGTTTAGGCACATACTTTAATTAATTATACTGCTTTTTGTTTGAGATATAACAAACTAAACTTTTGGTTTGAAATCAGACATTTCATATTTAATGATCTAATAGCACAAAGTAACTCCCTGATTTCCCTGCCAAGTCCTGACCTACCATATAACCATCCTTGGTCCAACACCATCCACATTTCCAGTATTAACTATGAACCAAGCCAAATTCTTCTCCATTTTTCACTGCTCAGAAATACAGTCCTTTTATAAATGTTCTGTGGTTTCCCCACATCCCAATGGGCACAAATGGTATGTTGTGAATAACAAATGACATTAATAAAAGATGCAAATTATAAACTTTAAAAAGGGCTAAATATTAAAAACCAAAATTTTGGAAGTGGGAAATCCTAATTCAAAACATGGCTAAACTTGTATGTAGATATCAATTTAGATAAAATATTAATATTAATTCAAGAAACAACTTTCCTATAAATCCCCTCCAAATACTACAAAGGAAAAGAAACACACATGTGCACAACACACACACACACACACAAAGCAACTAGCCAACTTTACTTGTAAATACAAGTACCATGATAGGAAAGGTTCCTGCTTTGCAAAACGCAAGTGTGCGTTCAAAAACAGTTCTAAGAAAGGCCTCTAATCTGTTCCATTGTTATTCAAGTGGTTTATATATGCAGGAAAAAAAAAAGAAAAAGAAACCAGTTATACATATATAATATAGACAGAAAAAAATGAGAATAGGAGAAATCACCTCAAAGTCTCTTACTTTTCTCCTTTCTAAAAATCTCTTCTTAAGTTTTCTCATTTCTCGTTCACACCCCTCCCCCCGAAAATCTCTGCCAAACCCCACAAAAACCTTTAGGCCCCGCTCAAGCATGCAAATGTAATTTTCTACCCAGACAACACATTCTCTTTTTAATGAACTCCAAAAACAATCTGTGAATGCCCACAGAAAAGAGGAAAATTGCAATGAAAAAAAATACAAACAGAGAGATGTGGGGGAGGATTAAGATGGATATGGCAAGCCCAGAGTTTAAATAGACATAAAAGATAATTAAGGTGAAGGGATTATAATCAAACAAAATGGTTTGTAGGCTGTCATTTCATACAAATTAGAGTAAGAGAAATATATGAATATTCACTTGAATAAAAATCATTCATTATAGTAGTGGTCCTTCAAGTGAAAGGATCCCTGTCAGGGCCCAATGTAGCTGTCATTCTTTGTTCCATTTTATAATAAAAAAAAATTGTGTATAGATGAAAAAAAGAGAAAAAATAATGTTATATATGCATGAACCCCCTAACACTGTCAAAAACAGAAACAAGTTTACTCATTATGTAACGAAATACTATGTCAAAATTAGACATTCAAAGAGTATTAAAAATGACAAGAGACACTTCAATTAGTCACATGATTTAGGATCCCTCCAGATGCACATTATAATTCAAATTTGAACAGCAAACAGAGTAGGCCACAGGGTAGGGTGGGAGGACTTGAAGAAAAACATAAAGCAAAAAAAGGTCATCAAAATGAAAACTGTCTTCTTCCCTTACAATTTGAAAAGAAGTTTTATTGGGAAAAAAAGCTGTACACCAATTTAGGCTGAAATAATTACAACATTTCACAGCCTAACCTCTTAACGGTGAATAGAATCCTTCTCCCTGCTTAAGGATCAAATTGGTTGGACTCATACACTTATCTGGCACCATGCTGTGGGCTATTTCCTTTAATACATAACCAATCAAAGACATATTCAGGCTTTTGTGAAATCCAAAGCTTTGCAACTGCACACTCTAGAGCATCACAAAGTTTCTCTAAAAGGAACAGATAGGGGCCCCACATTTCTCAAATGTAGACACTGAATCCTTTTATAATACATCAAATACAGACACTTTTAAAAATATATTTGTTATATAATATTTATACTAATTTTTTTCTTCCTTCAATTTGTATCAACACATCACAGGATCAAAGCTGCTTAAGGGAAAGACAAATGAAAACAAACTTCAAAATAATATATAACATGTATCTTTATAAAAAATCTATTCATTACAGGTGGCTTGCACCTGTAGTCTTAGATATTTGAGCTATAATGGTGCCGCTGGGCACTCTAGCCTGGGCAAGCGAGTGAGATCTTGTCTCATAAAAAAAGGAATATAGTATTGATGCTGTAACTTGGATGAATCTCAAAAACACTAAGCTAAGAGGAAAAGGCCAGACATAAAAGGTCACATACTATATGATTACTTTCAGACTAAATATCTAATATGCAAATCCATAGAGACAGAGAGCAGATTAGAAGTCACCAATGGACAGGTAGAGAAGGAAATGGGAAATAATTACTTAATGGATATGGGTATTCTTCTGGGCTGATGAAAAAGTTTTGGAAGAGGTGGTAGTTGCGTTAGTATCATGAATGCACTAAATGCCACTGAAATGTATACTTTAAATGGTTAATCATGCAGGACACAACTAAGAGAGGGACCTAACAAATTCAAGTATTGTAGCTTCGTTGTTTACACCCTTACATTAACCTGAAATTAAATAAATAAATAAATAAATAAAAAGGTTAATCATGTTATGTGAATTTCACCTCAGTAAAAAGCAAAGGAAAAGCTGACTGTATTTTTTAAAAATTAGAACTTCCAGTATAAACACTTAAAATATAAGAGGAAAAAGTGGAAAGTAAAAAAAGATCATTGACCATGTGAGGACACAGTGAGAAGGGTCTGAACCTGTGACCTCTTACTACATGTCCTCACCAACAGTGACTCTGCCTGTGCCTTAATTACTTGGACTTCTAGCCTCCAGAAGTGTGAGAAATTCAAACATTCAAGTAAAATCAAGCTGAGTAATCATGGTAGGAGGTGGATTCAATCCCCGTGAATGTGTCTATTCTCATGAACATGTGATGAGAAAGCTGATTAATCTGTTGCACCAGTCCCAGTCCTACTGCATAGTCACAGAATGTACTCAGGAATTACCAGAACTCTCCAGTGATAATAGGATCAGTTGTTATGATCTCGCTGGCCTGGATGGTTATTGCAGTGATATTGTTTTTATGGACATCTCCTAATTTAAGAGGATCTAGTCTACCTGAAAAGCCAGCCGGACCTTCTAACAGACAAGAGCCACCAGCTCCTGTGAATTTTGTGATATGAGAAGTGAAAAGTTAACCCTTTACATGACTAAAAGAACAAAGGTGACCAGGGTGCTCTTAACTCCACTAGAATGGTTTTTCCTTTTCCATCTGCCACATGGAATGATATTGTGGTTCATGAGCCTCTAGAAATTTCACTTTAAGCTTATTTTTGTTTCTAGGCATGTTGGCTCGTGCCTGTAATCCTAACACTCTGGGAGGCTGAGGTGAGATGATTGCTTGAGCTCGGGATTTTGCTATGCTTAATTTATTATTGAAAAAAGAAAAACTTTTTTCATAAATTTAGTATAGCCTAAGGGTATAGTCTTTATACAATCTACAATAGTATACAGTAATGTCCTAGGCCTCCACATTCATTCATTACTCACTTACTAACTTACCTAGAACAACTTCCAGTTCCACAAGATCCATTCGTGGTAAGGGACCTACCCTATACAGATATACATTTTTTATCCTTTACACTGTATTTTTTTTTTTGAGACAGAGTCTCACTATGTGGCCCTCAGTAGAGTGCCATAGCATCACAGCTCACAGCAATCTCAAACTCTTGGGCTTAAGCAATTCTCTTGCCTCAGCCTCCCAAGTAGCTGGGACTAAAGGCGCCCGCCACAACAGCCGGCTATTTTTTCATGTTGTTGTTATTGCAGTTGTCATTGTTGCTTAGCTGGCCCGGGCTAGATTCAAACCCACCAACCACAGTGCATGTGGCTAGCGCCCTAACCACTGAGCTATAGGTGCTGAGCCTGTATTTTTACTGTCTTTTTCTATGTTTAGATTTGTTTAAATACACAAACATTTACCACTGGGGTGCAATTGTGTATAGCATTTAGTAAGGTAACATGCTATACATGTCTAGTCCACTTGACTAGAGGTCAATGCCATTACACTTGCTAATTCTCTTTAGCCATGTAACAAAGTCAAAACCTGCCTCTAAGTATTTTAACTTTCATACTTCTAGTGGTCTTATCCTGTAACATCATTTTAGCTTCCTTGGCCATACTTTAGATTTCACCCCAATTATGAAATCATTAAGTCATATAGCCCACTGTTTTCTAACCCTTGTCTTTCTTGTGTGCTCACTCAGTTATCTAATTATTGCTGTTCTTCCATTTCAGTTGGCCCTCCAGTCCATTAACTAGTCAATTAATTTTCTCTACCTATTTACTCCTCTCCTGAATGCTCAGCATAACAGTAATCACTTAATAAATAGTAACAAATGAAATTACATTATCATCCCCAGCTTAGATTCCATGGTCCATTATTACTCATCTATTTTTATTTGACAACCAACTGGTAAAACCTTAATCCCTAGAACTATCTACTTTCTCTACGTCCCACAACCAGACTAATAGGCACTGTTGCATAAAAATCACATAATTAGGCTCATTGATGCTACTGAAAATTCAGGTTCACCAATATTATTGGGCCCACAATATTTTTGGACATTCTTACTATGTTTTCTTCCTCAGTTTGGTCTCCACTCTCAATAATAGCTACACCAAAAGTCTTCCTCTTTCTTCAAAACTCTACTTGTTACCTCTATTTGGGTACCTCATCGAATTTCAAATCCAGCAAGTTGAAGATTGTATTCAATGTCTTTCTCACTCAACACCACCCTTAACCATCCAAGTACATTCATTCCCTTCTCCAGCTCCCTCACTTTGGTAAATGGCACAACCTCCTTATCTTCAATTGCCTCCCAGCTATCCTCCAAATCAATCACCAAGTCATGTTGACTACTTCCTATACGAGTTTGGACAATTAAGTTTGTGAACTCATCCTAGAAAAAGAGCTACATACCTCATTCCTGAATATTACTAGGGTCACATTCATAGTACTCTCCTTGGCTATCTGATGACCATAGTGATATTCAGCAATGAGGTATGCAGCACTTTTGCTAGGATGAATTTGTGAACTTCACTATCAAACCTCGTAAGATGATAGCTTTGACGGCCATTCTAGAAAAAGAGTTCCAAAATTGTTTTGAAGGGTGGACTAGGTGCTGGCATCAGTGCACATCTTCCCAAGGGGAGTACTTCAAAGGAGATCGTACTGACATTCAATAATGGGGCCTATAGCACTTTTTCTAGGATGAGTTTGCAAACTTAATTATTGGACCTTGTACATGCCTAGGATCAAACCACTTTTCTCATGGTTACTACTAGGCCAGATCAACATTACTTTCTAATAGCTACAGTTTTCAAAGTCTACTCTCCCTGCCTCCACTGTTACGCCAATTCTAATTCCTTCTCTAAACTATAAAGTTAACCTTTTAATTGGCTTAAGATCCCTCCTATGCCCTCTTAGCTCTGACCCTAGCCAAACTCTCTAACTTTACTAAATTTCTTTCAGTCTCAAACATGTCACTTTCTAATTCCTACGACTTTGCATACACTATTTTCTCTACCTGATATACTTTCCCTCTACTTATTAACTTAAACAGGCTAACTGTTACTGAAACTTCAGGTCTCAAATTAAACATCACTTACTGTAAGGTCTACTTTATTTTCCAGAATAGGTAACTGCCTGAATTTACAATCTCATGTAAACCAACATGATACAAAGTGGTTCTTATAATATGTAAGAAATAGTGTAAGAAAGGAACCTCTTTCTTTCTACCTGAGTCATAAAGTAGATGACATCAAAACAGTTTTAAAGGATGAACCAGAGTTTACCAGAAGGATGAGGATACTCTATCCTGCCACATACATACACAAAGGAATAGAAGAAAGAAGTGACAGGACAGTCAGTGTCCAGAGAGACACACAAACATGTGCAAATGCAAGTCATGAGGGGGAAAGTAAAGAAGAAGGGAGGTCCAGGGACAAGTAATTTTATTTCACAGTGGAATAAACTACAAGGGTATGATGGACCCAATTCAATACTTCCCAAATGCAATCTCCAGACCATCTGCTCCAGAATCACCTGGCATTTGTGGCATATGTCAAAATCTGCTGATTTCTATGCCTTATTCCAGATGGAATCAATCAGATCTCTGGGGTTTAGGGCTCAGTATTTGTAATCTTAGCAACAGTCCAAGTGGTCTTATGAGCATCCGTTTGAGAACTGTCGGTGAAAAAAATTGACCTTTGTTCTAAATAGGGTCACTAAAATAGATTTAGTATTTATATAAATATAAAGAAAAAAGGACATTTCTGTTTAGTGATCAGGGTTAGCAAAATTCTTTGAGACTCAAGTATGGATATCATACCTTAGATCCCTCCTTTCCTGGTTATCAAGGAGAATTTATTGATTTTAATAAACCAGGACACCAGATGAGGGACATAACATGAGGCAGTCTTTTGCATTTGGAAAGCAGAAAAGAAAAACTGCTTAATCCTTGGGAAATTCTCATAGAAAAGCATAGATTGTGTACCCTGCAATGATATAATACTCAAATTCAGATAGGCACAAACCATATAGCTTTATAAGAGTATGTGTGAAGGGACTGGAACTAAACATGTACAAAGAGACTCTGGTGAATTGAAGCACTGAGAGAATAAACATGTCCATGGAATCACCCTCATCTGAAAAGACCTTACTGGCCTTTGCCAAAAATTGGACCGGTGAAATTTTGTTGTGTGGAGCCACCAGTAGCACCAGACAATGGAGGTAAGTATCTGACATCTGTACCATCCAGCAGCAAAAAACAGTAGTAGCAGACAGAGAGTCACCAGAACTATTCCCTGCTCAAAAGCAGAAACCATATATACCTTCTGTTTGGAATGAACAAACCCTCTAAAGTTTTCAAATACAGGGAAAAGGGAAATGCCTGTATTTCAGCAAATACATAGAAAAGGGTGATACTGATCTCTCTGCAAAATACAGAATATAGGGATTTGGGTTTTGGTTTAATTTAAGAGAAATAAAGAGATGGATTGAATTTTCACTCAGTACTGTGGGGCAAATCGTAACAGTTGCATGATAACACATGTAAAACATCTAGCAGTGTCACTACAATTAATCAGTGAGTCATAGTCATTGTCATTGTTATTTTAGAGCAGTGATTCTCAACCTTCTTAATGCTGCGACCCTTTAATACAGATGATGTCATCACGCCGGGTACTCATATGTGGGCAGACCCGCCTGGAGAGGGTAGAGGAGCCGTGTCTCGGTTCCTAAGACCATCAGAAATATGTGTTTTCTGACCCCCAAAGGGGTCATGATCCACAGGTTGAGAACCGCTGTTTTAGAAGTAAAGCAGTAAAGGGGCAAGGTTTACCGTCTAAATATTGGGGTGAACGGTTACAAACAGGGGAAATTAGGAGGAAGATCTAAGTTTGTAGGAAATATTTGGCTTCTGATGCGCTGAGTTTGAGGTAGAAGATATCCGAATGGAATTCTTTGTTTACATAGGATGCATTTACTACCATTTCTGCTTGTCAAAATCTTACCCTTCCTCTACCCACCTCCCAGCTCCCCTTTTTCTGCTCCTACACTTTCAACCTTTTGCAATTATATGTTCCTTCTTTTAGCACATTTATATTTCTACTATTGCTCTTAATACATTCTAATATCAATTATTTTTCTATGTACCAACTATTTTTTAGAAAATGATTATCATTGATTTTAAGATTTTAAGTTTTCTTTCTTCTGAATGTCACACTAATTATATAAGATAGTACCAGATAATAAGAGTATTTACACACTGAATATAAAATAAATACAAAGTAACTGAAAAACAAATTAGTTGTTCATTGATTGATTTTGCTTTCCTACTGTCCATCCCGTTTTCTTTTTCTTTTTCTTTTGTAAAACTTTTTCTTTCTTGTTTTCAAATCAACATTTGGCTCTGGTTTACCACTGTATTTCTATTGGTTTTTCCTCAGCTGGTATAACAAAAACATCTGCGGTGGGATCATGGGGAACAAAGGTCTTTGGCTCTTACTGTCTGAGTTTCTACGTATTTTTCACTTGCTGTTTCTCTTTGTATTTTGCAGCTGTGATAGATCTTGAGATAAATTGATTCACATTTGGTGACTGGTAGTGGGGGTTTTCCTAGAAAGCTGGTTCTCCAAAACCTCCCTAGAAAACTTTTATGAGGTTTAATACACAATGAAATCCTGTTTCTATAAAAGCAGCATCTCCTATGATCTGAAAGTTCTGAAACCATATACTATTATACAAAATGGTGAAAGTAAACACCACAAATGGTTGGCTTCTGGGATGAAGATGCTGGTGTACTAAAGATCTGAATTAAGAGTTCTTTTAATAAAACACAATGTGGTAATTCATCAAAAACAGGGTCAAAAGATAAAAGGGGCAGAGAACCTTTCAAACAGTTTCCAGTCCTCTTTAGTTTAGCTGGGAGAATATAGCAGGTAGTCCATGAGGTGGATTTGAAAGTCTAAGATGTGAAAGAAGCACATATACAGATCCTGTTATTTCTTAGCTTCCAAACAGATGCACTTATTACAGTTTTTCATTTCACGGCCCTCATTAATCACAAATAATTTATCTTTACAATCCATTTTAGCATTTTCTTTAGAAAGAGGCATCAGTATTCTCAAGTCTGCATTAAATGTCTTGTTCTGAAATTTATTCCTCTGGAAAAAAAAGATGAGAATCTGTTCCTTATTTTTCCACTTTGTCCTGGCAAAAAGACCTAGGATATTGTCTCCCTCTTCTTCCTACACTTCCTCTGTGATGATGTTTCCCTTAGCTGGCCTCATCAACCATTAATAGTGAATTCCTTGAGAGCAGGAAGAGGATGAAGCCAAGGTATATTGTTTTTGTATATCCTATAGGATCTTTTCTCTTAGTACTTCATAAATCTAATAGCAGCAATTAAGGGAAAGGCCCAGAGCCCTATATGACCTAGATAAGCTCATCTAAACATCACATCCATTTGCAAGATGAACACAGGGAACCCAGGATTCTGTACAGTCCTAGCAAGACCCCTGATCCTCTCTTGCTTAACAATGATAGCTTCACTAATTGCCTTGAGACCTTCAGGACTAATCTCATGATGCCTTTTATGCCCTGTCACTCCAAGGAATCCACAGCTCCCAGAATCAATGCCCAGATTCTAATCCCCATATTTCTCTATGGGTCATGGGACAAATTCTTCACATGCCTCAGCACTACTTATTCTCCTTCTCTGCTTTATTTTTCTCCATAGCATTTACCACTCTCTGATTATTTAGCTGTTTGTGTCAACTTTTAAATATTAGTTCCATGAAGACAGAGATAAAAGTCTGTTTTATTCACTATTATAACTCCAGTACCTGGTTCATGGCATAGCATAATGGACATTTGCAGAATAAATAAATGAACAGATATTTATTAATTCATTCTAAAAATATTAAGTACCTGTAATACATCCCTAGGATACACTGAAAAGAAAGGTATAGTTTCTATCCCCCAAAAGCTTACAATCTATGGGAAACAAAGACATTAAACAAATACTAAATAATTATTCACAATTATGATAAATTCTGCCACGGAAAACATAGGATATATACCAGGGAGACCTAAGCTAGAGGAATGGGCATTACAAGTTAGAGCTTACGGAAATACACTTAAGCAAAGACTGAAGGATAAATAAGAATTAAGCTAGCAAAGAAGGGTGAAAGAAGATTTCAGACAAGAATATGTCAGAACCCTAAAAAGGCACATAGTTGCTTATTTGTCTAGCAGTTTTATTTTTAAAAATTGACATGAAATACCTGTCCATCCCATTATTTTATTAAATTATTTCAATCAATTTCTTAATTTTGGCATGTGTTAAGTTTGACATAGGTGGGCGGCACCCGTGGCTCAATGAGTAGGGTGCTGGCTCCATAAACCGAGAGTGGTGGGTTTAAACCCGGCCCCGGCCAAATTGCAACAAAAAATAGCCAGGCATTGTGGTGGGCACCAGTAGCAATGGGCGCCAGTAGTCCCAGCTACTCAGGAGGCTGAGGCAAAGAGAATTGCCTAAGCCCAAGAGCTGGAGGTTGCTGTGAGCTGTGATGCCATAGCACTCTACCGAGGGTGACAAAGTGAGACTCTGTCTCTAAAAAAAAAAAAAAAAAGTTTGACATAGGCTTGGATATATATAGTTCGAAACCATCACCCCCCAATTGAGGTAATGAACATATCCATCTTACCTTGCTTATAATCTGTATTTACTTAACTAACATTTATTGGTACCTGCCACATCAGGCCCTGAATTTACATTGGTATATGGTCCCTGCCCTTTTACAGTTCAAGAGGTGACTAATTCAAAGTGAAAGGCCAAGATGACAATGTCTAGAGAAATAAGCAGGGACTATATTCTACAGGATTTGTGAACTATCTTTTGATTTTTTTTTTTTTTAAGACAGAGACTCACTTAGTTACCCTGGGTTTGAGGGCCATAGCATCATAGCTCACAGCAACCTCAAACTCTTGGGTTCAAGCAATCCTCCTGCCTCAGCCTCTCAAGTAGTTAAGACTACTAGCGCCTAGCTATTTTTATTTTTATTTTTATTTTGAGACAGAGTCTCACTATGTCACCCTCAATAGAGTGTGGTGGCATCACAGCTCACAGCAACCTCAAACTCTTGGGCTTACATTATCCTCTTGCCTCAGCCTCCCAAGTAGCTGGGACTATAGATGCCCGCCACAATGCCTGGCTATTTTTTGGTTGTAGTTGTCATTGTTGTTTGGCAGGGTATGGGCTGAACCTGGGTTCAAACCTGCCAGTTCTGGTGTATGTGGCTGGCACCCTAGCCACTGAGCTACAGGCGCCGAGCCTATCTTTTTATTTTTATACAGGGAGCAATGGGAAGCAAGCAGGCCCACATCATGCTAAACTTGAACCAGAAGCCATTACAAGGTTTTGTGAGTGTGTGTGTGTGTGTGTGTGTGTGTGTGATTTTTAGCCGGGGCTAGGTTCGAACCCACCACCTCCGGCATATGGGCTCGTCGCCTAACTCCTTTGAGCCACCGGCGCTGCCCCAGAAGCCATTACAAGGTTTTAAGCAAGGCAGTGACATGATCACAATTGTCTTTTCAAAAAGATCTCATGAACATAAAAGTGAAGAATAGATGAGTCAAGAATAGTTTCTGGGGGAATCAGTTAGGCAAGTATAATAACCCTGACAAGAGATGATAGTAGTTTGGCCAAGAGTTGGTGGGAGCAGAGAAGATACGTTTTAGACTGACTCAAGAGTTAATTAAAAAGTAAAACCATCAGGACTTAGTGATGGGTTAAATGTGATAAACAAAATAGAGGAGTCAAAGATAATTCTCAGTTTTCTAGCTGAACAATTACTTGAACATGATGTCACTTCCAAGATAGGGGACTTTGGAGAAGGAGGACTTCGGTGGAAAAGATGGGTTCAAGTTTGGACACATTGAGTTTGATGTGGCTAAGAAGATATGTTAAGTGGACATACCCAGAAAGCAGTCAATTAGACAAAGGTCATGTATGGAGGGAACACACTGTAAAGGTGACTGAGAAAGGGCAATTAGGCAAATCACAGGCCCCCAGATTAGAAAGGAAGAAGTAAAACTACTACCTCTACTCACAGATGACATAATCTTATATAAAGGAAGAAGTAAAACTATTATCTTCCATTCAAGATGACATGATCTTATATATAGAAAATCCTAAGGAATCCACACATAAGATATTAGAAATAATAAATGAGTTCAGCAAGGTTACAAGGCTCAAAATACAAAAAAAGACTTCCAATGAACAATCCAAAAATGAAATTAAGAAAACAATTAAGATATAGAACCTTACTACTACTCTAGAAAGTTCCCTTATGCCCTTACAAAGTCAATTACTTCCCAAAGGCAACCACTGTTCTGATTTTTTTAACCATTGGTTAATTTTGCCTATTCTAATTTTTTTTTTTTTTTTTTTTTGAGACAGAGTCTCAAGCTGTTGCCCTGGGTAGAGTGCCGTGACATCATAGCTCACAACAACTTCAAACTCTTGGGCTTAAGTGATCCTCTTGCCTCAGCCTCTCAAGTAGCTGGGACTACAGGCATCCACCACAACACCCAGCTATTTTTTGGTTGTAGCTGTCATTGTTGCTTGGCAGACTCGGGCTGGATTTGAACCCACCAGCAGTGCTGTGGCTGGTGCCATAGCTGCTTTGCTACAAGCACCAAGCCAATTTTGCTTATTCTAAAACTTCACAAAATGAAATCATACAATATGTAATCTCTCTCTCTTTTTTTTTTTTTTTTTTTTTTGAGATAGAGTCTTACTTGGTTGCCCTGGGTAGAGTGCTGTGGCAACATAACTCACAGCAACCTCAAACTATTGGGTTCAAGTGATCCTCTTGCCTCAGCCTCTCAAGTAGCTAGGATCACAGGTGCCCACCACAATGACCAGCTATGTTTAGAAAGGAGGTCTCTCTCTTGCTCAGGGTGGTCTTGAACTCCTGAGCTCAAGCAATCTACCTGCCTTGGCCTCCCAGAGTGCTAGGATTGCAGGCATGAGCCACTGCACCCAGCCCAATATGTACTTTCTTAGTAAGACTTTTTTCCCTCAGCATAGTATTTTTGAGATACATTCATGCTTGTATGGCATCAGTAGTTTGTTCCTTCTTATTGCTGAATAGCGTAGTCCACTGAGTGAATATACCAGTTTGTTTAGCTATTCTCTCCTGTTCATGTACAACCAAGCCTGTTTCCAGTTTGGGGCTATTATGACTAAAGCTACTCTGAACATTCTTGTACCAGGTTTTTTTTGTTGATATTGTGGAAATCTGTTTTCATTTAGCTTGGATAAACGCTTAGGAAAGAAATTACTGGGTCACAGGATAAATGTATGTGGACACTTTTTCCCAAAGTATATTTATACCACATTTTGTTTCAACAACAATGTATGTCTGAGACTTCTGATTGTTGTACATTCTTACCAACATTTGGCTTTCTAATTATAGCCATTATTGTGGAAGACAGTATTATTTTACTGTGGTTTTCTTTTTTTTTTGAGACAGAGCCTCAAGCTGTCACCCTGGATACAGTGCCGTGGCATCACAGCTCATAGCAACCTCCAATTCCTGGGCTCAAGTGAGTCTCCTGACTCTGCCTCCCAAGTAGCTGGGATTACAGGCGCCCCCCAAAACGCCCGGCTGTTTTTTTTTTTTGGTTGCAGCCATCATTGTTGTTTGGCGGGTCGGGCTGGATTCGAACCTGCCAGCTCAGGTGTACGTGGCTGGCGCCTTAGCCCATTGAGCCACAGGCGCCGAACCATTTTACTGTGGTTTTAATGTACACTTCCCTGATGACTAATGATGTTGAGTGCTTTCTCATGTGTTTATTAGCCATTTGTTTATAATTTTTTATGATGTGTTTGTTCACATCTTTTACAACATATATTTTATTGGGTTGTCTCTTTATTATTGAGTCATAAACATTCTCTCTTTTTTTTTTTTTTGTACAGACAGAGTCTCACTTTATCACCCTCGGTAGAGTGCCATGGCGTCACACTGCTCACAGCAACCTCCATCTCCTGGGCTTAGGTGATTCTCTTGCCTCAGCCTCCCAATAGCTAGGACTACAGGCTCCCGACACAACTGGCTATTTTTTTGTTGCTGTTTGGTCGGAGCCGGGTTTGAACCCACCACCCACGGTATATGGGGCTGGTGGTCTACCCTCTGAGCCACAGGCGCCACCCCATAAACATTCTTTAAATATCTTAAATATCAATCTTTTGGCCAGGCAGAAGGGTTCAAGGGTTCACACCTGTAATCTCAGCACTGTGAGAGGTCAAGAGTTTGAGACCATCCTGGGCAACATATCAAGACCCCATTCCTACACACACACACACAGCTGAGCACAGGCATAGGCCTGTAGTCCTAGCTACTCAGAGGCTGAGGCAGAAGGATGGCTTGAGTCCAGGAATCCAAAGTTACAGGATTACACTGAGTTATCATTGGGCCATTCCAGCCAGGGCAAGAGAGCTCAAACCAAAAAACAAACAAAAAAAAACCTTTGCCAACTGTATGTTTGGCAAATATCATCACCAGGCAACAATATTTAATGACTGAGCTACGTGCAGATTTAAAGTAATGTTACTTAACTCTTCTCTTTGGTACCAAATAGAGGTTAGATTTAAACCCTAGCTCTGCATATAACCAGCTGTGGAAATTTAAGCAAGGTATTTAACTTTTCTGGGCATTTTTTTTGCATGTGTAAAACAGAGATAATACTTACCTTGATAGGGTTGTTGTGAATATTTAGGTAGTGGATTTTGACATGTCTGGCACATAAAAGGTCCTCAATAGATGTTACCTCCATTCTTTTCTCATTTCCTAATTCGGAGAGGTAATTGAAATATGATTATGATTTATTTGTTAAACTGGTCTATAATATGGCAGTTGCCTTAAATAGCTGAACTGCAATTCTAAGAGTGTAAAAGTATGAAAATTTGAATTTTCACATTAGCATAAATTGCAATAGAAGACATCATAAAGAACTAGGGTTCCTGGTAAGAGATTAATGTGTCTTTTGTTTGTTTGTTTGTTTGTTTTTGTTCTTTTTTTTGAGACAGAGCCTCAAGCTGTCACCCTGGATAGAGTGCCGTGGCATCACAGCTCACAGCAACCTCCAATTCCTGGCCTTAAGTGAGTCTCCTGCCTCCACCTCCCAAGTAGCTGGGACTACAGGCGCCCACCACAACGCCTGGCCATTTTTTTTTTTTTTGGTTGCAGCCGTCATTGATGTTTGGCGGGCCCGGGCTGGATTCGAACCCGCCAGCTCAGGTGTACGTGGCTGGCGCCTTAGCCCATTGAGCCACAGGCACTGAGCCTAATGTGTCTTTCTTTTACTCTAATTCTGTAACGTGAAAAATAAGGCTAAATCTAAAAGTAGTCAAATCAAATGAAATTTAACTGGAGGTGAAACTAGAAAGGAAAAGGTAAATAATTTATATTACATTGTCCTAACAGACATCTACTACAGCACACAGAAAAGTGAAATGACATGCTATACTGTAAATACAATTGTACTGAATCCTACCTATACAAGAAGTAGTTGTATGTTGCCTCTTACAGAGATTCACATAAAAAATAAGTTTAACCCAATAGCATCATTAGGGCAATAACTTCAGCATGTTAATAATATTTAAATAACTAAGTTATACTAATAATTTACTATAAATAAGTTAGTGTAAGTAACAGTAATCACTATAAGTAAGAGTTTTTTAATATAGCATGGAAATTGCTTTATTGCTTTCTATTCCCACATTTAATTATTGTTATAAAAAATTTCATGTTCTAGACTCAAATTCTGTCCCCTTAATTTAACTAGTCAAGTTACTTAACTATTTTAAATGTCATTTCTTTCATATTTAAAATGGGGGTAATAATATGATCTATTTCATATCACTCCAATGAGGATTAAAGAAACTTCTAAAGACCAACTTGGCCAGGCACAGTGGCTCACGCCAGTAATCCTTGCACTCTGGGAGGCCAGGGCAAGAGCAAGAGTGATACTCCATATCTACTAAAAATAGAAAAATTAATAAGGTATCCTAGCGCACCTATAGTCCCAGCTACTCAGGAGGCTGAGGCGAAGGATGGTTGAGTCCAGGAATTTGAGGTTGCAGTGAGCTGTGATGGTGCCACTGCACTCTACCCAGGGTAGATAGAGAACAAGAACTATCTCAAAACAAAACAAAATAAAAAACTTCCTTAGCATAAAATACTTTTAGCATATAATAAGTGCCCAGGAAATATTAGTTACTTATTATTGCTTTTGTTAAATTATGTTAGACAAGGTTCTTTTAAAGTTTCTGTGACTAGTTTAGGCTTCATATTTCCTAATTCGGAGAGGTAATTGAAATATGATTATGATTTATTTGTTAAACTGACTGGAAATCACTGACAGATATTATATACTTTGCAACCTTCATATCTCAGTTTAAATGTCATTTTCTTGGAGATCATCTCTTTAAAGTAGTTTCTTCATTTAAATTTTAATATCTTATGTAGTAAATATTGACAGATATGACTCAAATAAATGTTCTTTGGGGGTCCTCAGTACTTTTTAACAATGGAAAGTTGTCCTGAAACCAAAATGTTTAAGACTCATATGATACATTGAAGAAAATACGCATTAGTTTTGAAAATAGGAACATTTCGGTTTGGCGCCCATAGCATAGTGGCTACAGCGCCAACCACATACACCGAGGGTGGTGGGTTCAAACCCGGCCCAGGTCAGCTAAATAACAATGACAACTGCAACAAAAAATAGCTGGGCACTGTGGCGGGCACCTAGAGTCCCAGGTACTTGGGGAGGCTGAGGCAAGAGAATTGCTTAATCCCAAGAGTTTGAGGTTGCTGTGAGCTGTGATGCCACAGCCTTCTATCAAGGGTGATGTAGTGAGATTCTGTCTCAAAAAAAGAAAAAAGGAACATTTCACATTTTAAAAATGCACATCTGGCTTCATTTTTAAAAATTAGAAAATATGGCCAGGTACCACTAGTGGCTCATTCCTGTAATCCTAGCACTCTGGGAGTCCGAGGCAGGAAGATCACTTGAAGCCATGAGTTCAAGACCAGCTTGAGCAAGAACAATACCCAGTCTCCATAAAAATTAGAAAAATTAGACAGGAGTGGTGGCATGTGCCTGTAGTCCCAGCTACTCAGGAGGCTAAGGCAGAAGGATCACTTGAGCTTAGGAGTTTGAGGTTGTTGTGAGCTATGATGGTGCCACTGCCCTCTAGCCCACCCGTCTCAAAAAACAAAACAAAGTAGAAGTAAGGGTGAAGAGCGGCTACAACACCCAGCAGAGGAGGCAGACACCATGACTGGGATCACCACCATCAAGGTAGTGAAGTGCAAGATCCAGGTTCTGCAGCAGCAGGCTGATGATGGAGAGGACAGAGCTGAGTGCTTTTGAGGGAAGTGGAGGGAAAAAGGTGGGCCTGGGAAGGCTGGGGTAGCCTCCTTGAACCATAGGATCCAGATGCTTGAAAAGGAGCTGGATCCTGCTTAAGAGCGCTTAGCCACTGCCCTGCAAAAGCTGGAGGAAGCAGAAAAAGCTGTTGATGAGAGTGAGAGAGGCATGAATGTTATTGAAAACCAGGCCTTTAAAAAAAAAAAAAAAGCAAAAACCAGAAACCAGGCCTTAAAAGATAAAGAAAAAATGGAACTCCAAGAAAATCTAACTCAAAGAAGCTAAGCATTTTGCAGAAGAGGCAGATAGGAAGTATGTTTTTTTTTTTGTTTGTTTGTTTTTTTGTGCAGACAGAGTCTCACTCTATCGCCCTCTGTAGAGTGCTGTGGAGTCACAGCTCACAGCAACCTCCAGCTCTTAGGCTTAAGCAATTCTCTTGCCTCAGCCTCCCAAGGAGCTGGGACCACAGGCACCCGCCACAGCGCCCGGCTAATTTTTGATGCAGTTCGGCCGGGGCCGGGTTGAACCTGCAGCCCTCGGTATATGGGGCCGGTGCCCTACTTGCTGAGCCACTGGCGCTGCCCACAGATAGGAAGTATGAAGAGGTGGCTCTGAAGTTGGTGATAACTGAACCAAGCTGACAGAGTCCTGTTGCCGAGGGATGGATAAGCAGACTACCTGAGTGCTGCTGAATAAAAATATGTTCAAAAAGAAGAGAAATGTGAGGAAGAGATAAGGATTCTTACTGATAAGCTCAAGGAGGCAGAGACCCATGCTGAGTTTGCTAAGAGATTGGTAGCCATGCTGGAAAAGACAATTCCTGACTTGGAAGATAAACTGAAATGTACCAAAGAGGAGCACCTCTGTATAACAAGGATGCTGGACCAGACTCTGCTTGACTTGAATGAGATGTAGAGCACTCCAGTCCCATCCTGCTGTGGCCCTGCTGTGGCTTCTGCATCTGACCCTAACTCTGCCTGAGGCCAGCCTGCCCCAAGTTGAACTTTAAACTGAGGGTGGATCTTTAACTGGAAGGCTGCTTTCTCCTTTCCCTGCTCCCTCTATCACCCACCAACTCCACCACCTTTTTCTTTTTTGCCAAGCTGCCTCTGCCTACCAGAGATTCCACCTTTATTTTATTTTATTTTTGTAGAGACAGAATTTCACTTTATTGCCCTCGGTAGAGTGTCGTGGCGTCACACAGCTCACAGCAAAGCTCACAGCAACCTCCAACTCCTGGGCTTAGGCGATTCTCTTGCCTCAGCCTCCAGAGTAGCTGGGACTACAGGCGCCCGCCACAACGACCGGCTGTCCTTCAGTATATGGGGCTGGCGCCCTACTCGATGAGCCACAGGCGCCGCCCAGGCTGAGCACCTTTAGAACAACATTTAAGGGAATGTGAGCATAATACAAAATGTCTTTAAAAGCAAGTTGTAATGTACACATTTTGTAACTACCTTTGTTGTTGTTGTTGTTGTAGCAACCATTTGTAAAACATTCCAAATACAGCAATAAAGCAACAATGTATTCACTTTCTCACCTTTGGAAGGTGACTTTTAGGCTTAATGCATATTGCCCCCTCCTTAAAAGAAAGAAAAAGGTATGGGCCTGCCTTACTGAGAACCAAACAGAGCCCAATGGGAAACCTCATTGCTCTGTACAAGTACCAGACAAACCAGAAATGTGATCCCAGGAGGAGTTAGTTAGCAAAAAAACAAAAAACAAACCCCAAAACATACTTTTTAGGTTTCTGGCCTTAAGGTATCTTCGGACAACTTTATTTTTTATTTTCTTCATTAGAAAGTGACCAAATTAAGATGGTAGGACCTCTGAGACCATTTTTTTTGTCCTATCTTTACCCCCTTTTCAACTACTTCTCAACTACTCACAAAATGGATCATGAGCCCCTTACATTGAGTAGACCACATAATTGCTCTCCTGCCTCTTTAAAAGAAAGAAAATTATGTATTTGCCACTGATTTAGACATATGAACCTCATCTCATTACTCTTTGCTGGGTCTGAAGCTGCTATCTCTAAAAGTGCCACCTCGTTGTTTTGCATCAGTCTGTGCTGGAGAAATCTTGACTGAGTTATGTACAAGACTTTGAAATTTTTATATTATTTTGAAATTTTGTTTCTTTGGGTTTAGGGTACCTGGCCACCCCACTTGGCTTTGAGAGCGATCTACGGTCTGTGGGCTGGCACTGTACTCAGAGTACTGATCTTTGAAAGTTTACTTCCCTGTTCAATCCCCACTTTGGAGGAAGGTTTCTGTGAGGTCTGTTAGGTGTACATCCTGCAGCTTATTGGCTTAAAACTCCTTTGGTGTGGTCTCTTTGGGGGCAGATTAGGACAAAGAGAAAACTAATAATGCAACTGTTTTGATACTGAATATTGACAAGTACCATTTTGAAATAAAGAACTAGTCCCTCAAAAAACAAAACAAAACAAAAATATCAGAAAATTTGGCAACGCTGGGCCCAAATTTCCATACAGCATAAATTCTGCGGGAGCAGAGGGAAGAATATCTAGGTACAATAGCAAATATGATTCGCAATTTATAGTTTACCACAGTCCTTACCTAGATACCCTCTCCTCTGCTCCTTACCTGCCTGGCTCTCCATAAACAACTGAATTTGTGCTAATCACTTTACAGGATAAAGTTCAAACTCCTTAAAAAATTATACAAAACTCCTCATAATCTAGTTCAAGTTAATTTTCCACTGTCAACACTCATCTCTATGTTCTGCCTCACATATATGCTCATTGTGGTCATGCTTTTTTAGGTATTCTTTCACACTTCCAATCTGTGCATAGTTCCTTCTGCTTGGAATGTCCTTCCCACATTTGTTTTCCCAACTATCCAAGTATCTAAAGACCTCTACTCCTCCTTCAAAACTCAACCATACCAGAAGGTGAGAAAACATTTAATTCCATATAAATGAGATAAACATTTAGCACAGAGCCTGGTGTATAGTAAGTTCTCATTAAACGTCTTTGCAACAACTCTAAGAAGTAGGAATCATTACCCCATAAAAGAAACAAGATATTGTTGCTTAAAGAAGACAGTGACTTAATGAAGACCAAGGAGTTAGTGACACAGTTGGAACAAGAATCATAATCTCTCTAATTCTTTCACATTGTTATCACCAAGCTATATTGTCTCTTCCTATTTCAATTCAAATGACACAGAACTAACTGTAAGATTAAATTTCCCAATACATTTCACTGCATCACTTTTCTATTCAGGTACACTTCTAGTAATTTGCTACTGTCAAACAATCCAAACTACTCTACCTTTATATTCCTAATTGCTTTACATAGTTCAGCCCACAGTACAAGCTTAATATATAATCTCAACTAATTCAACTCATATTATTAAATGAACAAATAAACCAATGAGAAAACTTCTATTGTACCAACAATCTGTATCAGATGATAAGCTCTGAATACTTTTTTTAGCATTTGCCATTTCACCTATCTTAATGCACAGTATGCAACTGAAAAAAAAAAAAACCACTTATTAAAACCTATAATATATACATACACACATCACCTTGCTTTTTAAAGAATCTCACCACAGGTAATAACACTACACCACTAGGCTGGTGAAATACCAAAATTCAGCAACATGTGTGTGTGAGACAGAGAGAGATGTACATGTATAATATTGTTATGTATATTTCTCTATATCTATAGGCTGAGAAAGCTACTTTAAATCTGGGAGAATGTCCAAATGACTTTTTTTTCTCTGAATTTTCTGATATTGTTGTAATTTATAAACAAATACATGTAATTTTTGAAAAACAATGAAGCTATTTTAAGAAATGACTCTTTAGGGCCAGGTGCAGTGGCTCACATCTGTAATCCTAGCACTTAGGGAGCCCAAGGCAGGAGGATCACTTGAGGCCAGCAGTTTGAAACCAGCCTGGACAACATACTGAGACCCTCGTCTCTAAGACAAAAAAAAGATTCTTTGAATCCTCAGCAGTAGTAGGATTAATCATATTCCCTCCAACCTTACTCAATCACATTGGTAAATAGTAAAGTCCCATATAAACAGTAAAGTCCTAAGAACAGATAACTACATAAATTAGAAGTCAGTTTTAGGCCTGGTGATGTGGCTCACGCCTGTAATCCTAACACTCTGGGAGGCTGAGGCAGGTGGATTGCCCTGAGCTAACAGGTTCGAGACTAGTCTGAGCAAGAGTGAGACCCTGTCTCTAAAAACAGCTGGGTGTTGTGGCGTGTGCCTGTAGTCCCAGCTACTTGGGAAGCTGAGGCAAGAGAATCGCTTGAGCCCTAGAGTTGGAGGTTGCTATGAGCTATGATGCCACAGCACTCTATTGAGGGTGACCAAGTGAGACTGTGTCTCAAAAAAGAAAACTGGTCTGAGCAAGAGTGAGATCCCGTCTCTACTCAAAATAGAAAAAATTACCATGTATGGGCCTGTACTCCCAGCTATGTGGGAGGCTGAGGCAGGAGGATGGCTTGAACTCAGGAGTTTGAATTTGCTGTGAGCTAGGCTGATACCACAGCACTCTAGCCTGGGCAACAGAGTGAGACTCTGTCTCAAAAAAAAAAAAAAGAAAAAGAAAAGAAAAGAAAAAGAAAAATACATTTAACAGTATAGTACCAAGAAATTTCAACATGAGGATTTATTCACACAATTAACTGTCAAGTTCCTGCGACTACTGCAGCAACTACTTTGCCACTGCAAATACTCTGTATTGGCTTCTAGCAAAGTCTTTGTTCTCTGAGTACATTTTTAATTTCCTAAAATCAGCTTAAAAAATTAATAAAAATGCCAACTATACTTGTCTGTTATCTTTTCAACAAGCCATAATGCTATACCATAGAAACTGAGACTCAAAAATTAATTTTGTATTTAAAAAATAGTATACAGTATTTCTTTGTTATAAGGTCGACAAATCAACTGAATTTGAATCATCTGCAATGGCAGGTATCTGACAAAGATTAATTTAGGACAGATACTGTCTCTGAAACCAAAGTCCTAAACAGTTTCATAGCCTAACAATCATGTGAAAGACTCTTGCTGCAGCTCTGCTATTATACTTTTCAGAAATAGTTCAGCCTATTTTCATAAGATAGGTCATATTATATTCCATAAGAACTACAAAAGTACAAAAACAATTATAAAGAAATAAAGCATGACAAAGGGACTTTGTGAAAATGAATATTAACCAACACTACCAAGCAAAATGCTGAGGGAATACCATATGGAGCATTATATCACTGTGACCAATTTTTACTAGTTACAAATAACTCAACAAATACATTTTTTAAAAAATCTAACCAACTGATCAGCAAGTTATTTTAACAAATTTTTTATGTAATTATTTGGAATTATAATTTATATGGTACAAAAAAGGTAAAAAAAAAAAAACAAAAAACACTGATATTTAAATGAGGCTATTCAAGTAACAGGTCACCTTTATTTACTTAGCAACTGTTTTAAAGAATCATAAATTTGTAATATGAATTTTTCAGCCTAAAAATTCTTTCTAGGATCTTCTCAAATCCATAATGTCCAAAATGCATGGGAAAATCTATTACTATTAAAGAATACATACAGGTGAAAGGTGTGGGTCCAATTTCAGTCTTCTACGAGTCACCAGCCAATTCACCCAGCACCATTTGTTAAATAGGGAGTCTTTCTCCCAGTTAAAGTTGTTGATAGGCTTATCAAAGATCAAATGATGATAAGTGTCAGGATTCATCTCTTGGTTCTCAATTCTGTTCCATACATCTACCTCTCTATTTTTGCGCCAGTACCATGCTGTTTTGATCACTATAGATTTATAGTATAGTCTGAAGTCTGGTAGCATGATTCCACCTGATTTGTTTTTATTTCTGAGTAATGTCTTGGCTATTTGAGACAGGCACATGGTATACAAACACACGAAAAAATGCTCACCATCTTTAATCATCAGAGAAATGCAAATCAAAACCACTTTGAGATACCATCTAACTCCAGTAAGAGGAGAACACATAACAAAATCCCGAAACTACAGATGTTGGCATGGATGGGGAGGAAAGGGAACACTTCTCTACTGCTGGTGGAAATGCAACTAATACTTTCCTTTTGGAAAGAAGTTTGGAGAACATTCAGGGATCTAAAAATTGACCTGCTGTTGGATCCTACAATTCCTCTACTAGGAGTATATCCAAAAGACAAAAAATCACTTTGCAAAAAAGATATTTGCATCAGATTATTCATTGCAGCTCAATTCATAATAGCCAAGTCATGGAAGAAGCCCAAGTGCCCATCAATCCATGAATGGATTAATAAATTGTGGTATATGTATACCACGGAATACTACACAGCCTTAAAAAAAAGATGGAGCCTTTATCTCTTTTATGTTTACATGGAGGGACCTGGAACATATTCTCCTGAGTAAAGTATCTCAAGAATGGAGGAAAAAGTATCCAATGTACTCAGTACTTCTATGAAACCTACTTATATTTACTCACACTTTGTTATGGAAGATAGACACAACTATAGCCCAGGATGA